>JASWHV010000190.1:0-2500 GCA_030760725.1 Neostapfia colusana
ATCCAAGGCTGCCAACATCCTACCGGCCTTGGGGACCTTCACTGAGATGAACACAGATGTGACGGTGCAACACGGATTTTGGCTTCGGGACACATTGTGCCATCCTTTTTGGGTGGATACATCATCCTGGTGCCAGATAAACGTGGCTGTGGCGTCCCCCGGGTATGGGTCGGATTGTTGGCTGGATGGTTACCGGTCCGTTTTCCTGTCGGGGTGGGCAGTGCTCAAACCAGATTCTCGTGGGCTTAGGGTGTTGTGGCCATACTATTTAGTGAACTGCATGTACCCAACGCTTGAAGATCTGGTTACACTGCCAGCCATCGCAATGGTGGGCTGGTGGCCGTACGGGTTCTTGTTTATCATGCGATGGTATGGCCCGGTAAGGGTATTACGGTGCACCCACCGTGTCTTCGGTGAGACGTGTTCTGGCCGCTGACAGGCTGCTGGTACATTTCAAGCTGTTGGCGAATGGGCGCGAAACTGTCGGATACGGGAAACACGGTGCACCCTCCGTGTCTTCGGTGAGACGTGTTCTGGTGGCTGAGAGGCTGCTGGTCATTTCAAGCTGTTGACGAATGGGTGCGAAACTGTGGGATACGGGAAACATGGAGCACCCACCTTTGTCTTCGGTGAGACGTGTTCCGGCGGCTGACAGGCTGCTGGTACATTTCAAGCTGTTGCGGAATGGGCGTGAAACTGTCGGATACAGGAAACACGGTGCACCCACCTTGGCTTCTGTGAGACGTGTTCCAGCGGCTGAGATGCTGCTGGTCATGTAAAGCTGTTTGCTGATGGGTGTGAAACTGTCGGATACGGGAAACACGGTGCTCCCACCTTGTCTCGGAGAGACGTGTTCCGGTGGCTGAGAGATGGGAAAACTCGTGAACATGTGTCCCGGGGGCGGACGGACCTCAACGGAACACACGTTCGGATGGTAAAACTTGATGGTTTTTCATGCGTGGATGGCCATCTGGGTCGAAATGAGGAAAGTTGGGAAAGTCGGTAAAACTCACTAACTGGGATCCCCGGTGGCCCGACGGGACCTTGGCTGAATAATCATTCGGACGGTGCATTTTGAAGGTTTTGGAATGCATGGATGGCCTCCTGGGTCGAAATCGGGAAAGTCGGGATCTCAGGAACTCGGGTCCAGGGATGCCGTACTGTACCTTGTTGGAATACATGTTCGGACATTGCCATTTGATTTATTTTAACACAGCAGGAGGCCTCCGGAAAGAATACGGGAAGTCTGGGAACCCAAGTTGAAACTAGATAACCCACCCGTTTTGGAGGCTTGGCGCGGCAAAACCAGAAAAATACCACTTTTTGGGCTTCTCCCAAATAGTGCGCTCAGCAGTCCCAAAAATCCCCCATACTCCTGGGAGGGGGGGCGCTCCTAAGGTATATTAGGGGGAGGTGGTCTGTCAGCTCGGGGCAAAGTAGGATGATGTCGGATACTGAAAGGAACCTTGATTACCTCCCCTCGCGGTGTACTACATCCACCGGATCTCGGTGTTGGGATGATCCAAGGCTGCCAACATCCTACCGGCCTTGGGGACCTTCACTGAGATGAACACAGATGCGACGGTGCAACACGGATTTTGGCTTCGGGACACATTGTGCCACCCTTTTTGGGTGGATACATCATCCTGGTGCCAGATAAACGTGGCTGTGGCGTCCCCCGGGTATGGGACGGATTGTTGGCTGGATGGTTACCGGTCCGTTTTCCTGTCGGGGTGGGCAGTGCTCAAACCAGATTCTTGTGGGCTTAGGGTGTTGTGGCCTTACTATTTAGTGAATTGCATGTACCCAATGCTTGAAGATCTGGTTGCACTGTCAGCCATCGCAATGGTGGGCTGGTGGCCTTACGGATTCTGGTTTATCATGCGATGGTATGGACCGATACGGGTATTACGGTGCACCCACCGTGTCTTCGGTGAGATGTGTTCTGGCGGCTGACAGGCTGCTGGTACATTTCAAGCTGTTGGCGAATGGGCGCGAAACTGTCCGATATGGGAAACACGGCGCACCCTCCGTGTCTTTGGTGAGACGTGTTCTGGTGGCTGAGAGGCTGCTGGTCATTTCAAGCTGTTGGCGAATGGGTGCGAAACTGTCGGATACGGGACACACGGTGCACCCTCCTTGTCTTCGGAGAGATGTGTTCCGGTGGCTGAGAGGCTGCTGGTCATTTCAAGCTGTTGGCGAAGCGGTGTGATACTGTTGGATATGTGAAACATCGTGCACCCACCATGTCTTCGGTGAGATGTGTTCTGGCGGCTGAGAGGCTGCTGGTCATGTCAGGCTGTTGGCTGATGGGTGCGAAACTGTCGGAAACGGGAAACACGGTGCATCCATGTGTCTTCGGTGAGACGTGTTCAGGTGGCCGACAGGCTGCTGGTACATTTCAAGCTGTTGGCGAACGGGCGCGAAACTGTCGGATACGGGAAACACGGTGCACCCATGGTGTCATCGGTGAGATGTGTTCTGGTGGCTGACAGGCTGC
>JASWHV010000190.1:12500-15000 GCA_030760725.1 Neostapfia colusana
GAATAATCATTCGGACGGTGCATTTTGAAGGTTTTGGAATGCATGGATGGCCTCCTGGGTCGAAATCGGGAAAGTCGGGATCTCAGGAACTCGGGTCCAGGGATGCCGTACTGTACCTTGTTGGAATACATGTTCGGACATTGCCATTTGATGTATTTTAACACAGCAGGAGGCCTCCGGAAAGAATACGGGAAGTCTGGGAACCCAAGTTGAAACTAGATAACCCACCCGTTTTGGAGGCTTGGCGCGGCAAAACCAGAAAAATACCACTTTTGGGGCTTCTCCCAAATAGTGCGCTCAGCAGTCCCAAAAATCCCCCATACTCCTGGGAGGGGGGGCGCTCCTAAGGTATATTAGGGGGAGGTGGTCTGTCAGCTCGGGGCAAAGTAGGATGATGTCGGATACTGAAAGGAACCTTGATTACCTCCCCTCGCGGTGTACTACATCCACCGGATCTCGGTGTTGGGATGATCCAAGGCTGCCAACATCCTACCGGCCTTGGGGACCTTCACTGAGATGAACACAGATGCGACGGTGCAACACGGATTTTGGCTTCGGGACACATTGTGCCACCCTTTTTGGGTGGATACATCATCCTGGTGCCAGATAAACGTGGCTGTGGCGTCCCCCGGGTATGGGACGGATTGTTGGCTGGATGGTTACCGGTCCGTTTTCCTGTCGGGGTGGGCAGTGCTCAAACCAGATTCTTGTGGGCTTAGGGTGTTGTGGCCTTACTATTTAGTGAATTGCATGTACCCAATGCTTGAAGATCTGGTTGCACTGTCAGCCATCGCAATGGTGGGCTGGTGGCCGTACGGATTCTGGTTTATCATGCGATGGTATGGACCGATACGGGTATTACGGTGCACCCACCGTGTCTTCGGTGAGATGTGTTCTGGCGGCTGACAGGCTGCTGGTACATTTCAAGCTGTTGGCGAATGGGCGCGAAACTGTCCGATATGGGAAACACGGCGCACCCTCCGTGTCTTCGGTGAGATGTGTTCTGGTGGCTGAGAGGCTGCTGGTCATTTCAAGCTGTTGGCGAATGGGTGCGAAACTGTCGGATACGGGACACACGGTGCACCCTCCTTGTCTTCGGAGAGATGTGTTCCGGTGGCTGAGAGGCTGCTGGTCATTTCAAGCTGTTGGCGAAGCGGTGTGATACTGTTGGATATGTGAAACATCGTGCACCCACCATGTCTTCGGTGAGATGTGTTCTGGCGGCTGAGAGGCTGCTGGTCATGTCAGGCTGTTGGCTGATGGGTGCGAAACTGTCGGAAACGGGAAACACGGTGCATCCACGTGTCTTCGGTGAGACGTGTTCAGGTGGCCGACAGGCTGCTGGTACATTTCAAGCTGTTGGCGAACGGGCGCGAAACTGTCGGATACGGGAAACACGGTGCACCCATGGTGTCATCGGTGAGATGTGTTCTGGTGGCTGACAGGCTGCTGGTACATTTCAAGCTGTTGGCGAATGGGCGCGAAACTGTTGGATACGGGAAACACGGTGCACCTGTCGTGGCTTCGGTGAGACGTGTTCTGGCGGCTGAGAGGCTGCTGGTCATGTCAAGCTATTGGCTGATGGGTGTGAAACTGTCGGATATGGGAAACACGGTGCACCCACGTGTCTTCGGTGAGATGTGTTCAGGTGGCTGAGAGGCTGCCGGTCATTTCAAGCTGCTTGCGAAGTGGTGTGATACTGTTGGATACGTGAAACACCCACTGTGTCTTTGGTGAGACGTGTTCCGGTGGCTGACAGGCTGCTGGTACATTTCAAGCTGTTGGCGAATGGGTGTGAAACTGTTGGATATGGGACACACGGTGCACCCGCCTTGTCTTTGGAGAGACGTGTTCCGGTGGCTGAGAGGCTGCTGGTCATTTCAAGCTGATGGTGATGCGGTGTGATACTGTTTGATACGTGAAACTTCGTGCACCCACCTTGTCTTCGGTGAGATGCGTTCTGGCGGCTGAGAGGCTGCTGGTCATGTCAAGCTGTTGGCTGATGGGTGCGAAACTGTCGGAAACGGGAAACATGGTGCATCCATGTGTCTTCGGTGAGATGTGTTCCGGTGTCTTAGAGACTGCCGGTCATTTCAAGCTGTAAGTGAATGGTTGCGAAACTGTGGGATATGGAAAACACGGTGCACCCACCGTGTCTTCGGTGAGACGTGTTCTGGTGGCTGACAGGCTGCTGGTACATTTCAAGCTGTTGGCGAATGGGCGCGAAACTGTCGGATACGGGAAACACGGTGCACCCTCCGTGTCTTCGGTGAGACGTGTTCTGGTGGCTGAGAGGCTGCTGGTCATTTCAAGCTGTTGGCGAATTGGTGCAAAACTGTCGGATACGGTAAACACGGTGCACCCGCAGTGGCTTCGGTGAGATGTGTTCCGGTGGCTGAGAAGCTGCTGGTCATTTCAAGCTGTTGGCGAATGGGTGCAAAACTGTCGGATAAGGGACACATGGTGCACCCACCCTCGTCTTCAGAGAGACGTGTTCCTG
>JASWHV010000190.1:35000-37500 GCA_030760725.1 Neostapfia colusana
GACAGGCTGCTGGTACATTTCAAGCTGTTGCGGAATGGGCGTGAAACTGTCGGATACAGGAAACACGGTGCACCCACCTTGGCTTCTGTGAGACGTGTTCCAGCGGCTGAGATGCTGCTGGTCATGTAAAGCTGTTTGCTGATGGGTGTGAAACTGTCGGATACGGGAAACACGGTGCTCCCACCTTGTCTCGGAGAGACGTGTTCTGGTGGCTGAGAGATGGGAAAACTCGTGAACATGTGTCCCGGGGGCGGACGGACCTCAATGGAACACACGTTCGGATGGTAAAACTTGATGGTTTTTCATGCGTGGATGGCCATCTGGGTCGAAATGAGGAAAGTTGGGAAAGTCGGTAAAACTCACTAACTGGGATCCCCGGTGGCCCGACGGGACCTTGGCTGAATAATCATTCGGACGGTGCATTTTGAAGGTTTTGGAATGCATGGATGGCCTCCTGGGTCGAAATCGGGAAAGTCGGGATCTCAGGAACTCGGGTCCAGGGATGCCGTACTGTACCTTGTTGGAATACATGTTCGGACATTGCCATTTGATGTATTTTAACACAGCAGGAGGCCTCCGGAAAGAATACGGGAAGTCTGGGAACCCAAGTTGAAACTAGATAACCCACCCGTTTTGGAGGCTTGGCGCGGCAAAACCAGAAAAATACCACTTTTTGGGCTTCTCCCAAATAGTGCGCTCAGCAGTCCCAAAAATCCCCCATACTCCTGGGAGGGGGGGCGCTCCTAAGGTATATTAGGGGGAGGTGGTCTGTCAGCTCGGGGCAAAGTAGGATGATGTCGGATACTGAAAGGAACCTTGATTACCTCCCCTCGCGGTGTACTACATCCACCGGATCTCGGTGTTGGGATGATCCAAGGCTGCCAACATCCTACCGGCCTTGGGGACCTTTACTGAGATGAACACAGATGCGACGGTGCAACACGGATTTTGGCTTCGGGACACATTGTGCCACCCTTTTTGGGTGGATACATCATCCTGGTGCCAGATAAACGTGGCTGTGGCGTCCCCCGGGTATGGGACGGATTGTTGGCTGGATGGTTACCGGTCCGTTTTCCTGTCGGGGTGGGCAGTGCTCAAACCAGATTCTTGTGGGCTTAGGGTGTTGTGGCCTTACTATTTAGTGAATTGCATGTACCCAATGCTTGAAGATCTGGTTGCACTGTCAGCCATCGCAATGGTGGGCTGGTGGCCGTACGGATTCTGGTTTATCATGCGATGGTATGGACCGATACGGGTATTACGGTGCACCCACCGTGTCTTCGGTGAGATGTGTTCTGGCGGCTGACAGGCTGCTGGTACATTTCAAGCTGTTGGCGAATGGGCGCGAAACTGTCCGATATGGGAAACACGGCGCACCCTCCGTGTCTTCGGTGAGACGTGTTCTGGTGGCTGAGAGGCTGCTGGTCATTTCAAGCTGTTGGCGAATGGGTGCGAAACTGTCGGATACGGGACACACGGTGCACCCTCCTTGTCTTCGGAGAGATGTGTTCCGGTGGCTGAGAGGCTGCTGGTCATTTCAAGCTGTTGGCGAAGCGGTGTGATACTGTTGGATATGTGAAACATCGTGCACCCACCATGTCTTCGGTGAGAGGTGTTCTGGCGGCTGAGAGGCTGCTGGTCATGTCAGGCTGTTGGCTGATGGGTGCGAAACTGTCGGAAACGGGAAACACGGTGCATCCACGTGTCTTCGGTGAGACGTGTTCAGGTGGCCGACAGGCTGCTGGTACATTTCAAGCTGTTGGCGAACGGGCGTGAAACTGTCGGATACGGGAAACACGGTGCACCCATGGTGTCATCGGTGAGATGTGTTCTGGTGGCTGACAGGCTGCTGGTACATTTCAAGCTGTTGGCGAATGGGCGCGAAACTGTTGGATACGGGAAACACGGTGCACCTGTCGTGGCTTCGGTGAGACGTGTTCTGGCGGCTGAGAGGCTGCTGGTCATGTCAAGCTATTGGCTGATGGGTGTGAAACTGTCGGATATGGGAAACACGGTGCACCCACGTGTCTTCGGTGAGATGTGTTCAGGTGGCTGAGAGGCTGCCGGTCATTTCAAGCTGCTTGCGAAGTGGTGTGATACTGTTGGATACGTGAAACACCCACTGTGTCTTTGGTGAGACGTGTTCCGGTGGCTGACAGGCTGCTGGTACATTTCAAGCTGTTGGCGAATGGGTGTGAAACTGTTGGATATGGGACACACGGTGCACCCGCCTTGTCTTTGGAGAGACGTGTTCCGGTGGCTGAGAGGCTGCTGGTCATTTCAAGCTGATGGTGATGCGGTGTGATACTGTTTGATACGTGAAACTTCGTGCACCCACCTTGTCTTCGGTGAGATGCGTTCTGGCGGCTGAGAGGCTGCTGGTCATGTCAAGCTGTTGGCTGATGGGTGCGAAACTGTCGGAAACGGGAAACATGGTGCATCCATGTGTCTCCGGTGAGATGTGTTCCGGTGTCTTAGAGACTGCCGGTCATTTCAAGCT
>JASWHV010000190.1:57500-60000 GCA_030760725.1 Neostapfia colusana
GGCCATACTATTTAGTGAACTGCATGTACCCAACGCTTGAAGATCTGGTTACACTGCCAGCCATCGCAATGGTGGGCTGGTGGCCGTACGGGTTCTTGTTTATCATGCGATGGTATGGCCCGGTAAGGGTATTACGGTGCACCCACCGTGTCTTCGGTGAGACGTGTTCTGGCCGCTGACAGGCTGCTGGTACATTTCAAGCTGTTGGCGAATGGGCGCGAAACTGTCGGATACGGGAAACACGGTGCACCCTCCGTGTCTTCGGTGAGACGTGTTCTGGTGGCTGAGAGGCTGCTGGTCATTTCAAGCTGTTGACGAATGGGTGCGAAACTGTGGGATACGGGAAACATGGAGCACCCACCTTTGTCTTCGGTGAGACGTGTTCCGGCGGCTGACAGGCTGCTGGTACATTTCAAGCTGTTGCGGAATGGGCGTGAAACTGTCGGATACAGGAAACACGGTGCACCCACCTTGGCTTCTGTGAGACGTGTTCCAGCGGCTGAGATGCTGCTGGTCATGTAAAGCTGTTTGCTGATGGGTGTGAAACTGTCGGATACGGGAAACACGGTGCTCCCACCTTGTCTCGGAGAGACGTGTTCTGGTGGCTGAGAGATGGGAAAACTCGTGAACATGTGTCCCGGGGGCGGACGGACCTCAACGGAACACACGTTCGGATGGTAAAACTTGATGGTTTTTCATGCGTGGATGGCCATCTGGGTCGAAATGAGGAAAGTTGGGAAAGTCGGTAAAACTCACTAACTGGGATCCCCGGTGGCCCGACGGGACCTTGGCTGAATAATCATTCGGACGGTGCATTTTGAAGGTTTTGGAATGCATGGATGGCCTCCTGGGTCGAAATCGGGAAAGTCGGGATCTCAGGAACTCGGGTCCAGGGATGCCGTACTGTACCTTGTTGGAATACATGTTCGGACATTGCCATTTGATGTATTTTAACACAGCAGGAGGCCTCCGGAAAGAATACGGGAAGTCTGGGAACCCAAGTTGAAACTAGATAACCCACCCGTTTTGGAGGCTTGGCGCGGCAAAACCAGAAAAATACCACTTTTGGGGCTTCTCCCAAATAGTGCGCTCAGCAGTCCCAAAAATCCCCCATACTCCTGGGAGGGGGGGCGCTCCTAAGGTATATTAGGGGGAGGTGGTCTGTCAGCTCGGGGCAAAGTAGGATGATGTCGGATACTGAAAGGAACCTTGATTACCTCCCCTCGCGGTGTACTACATCCACCGGATCTCGGTGTTGGGATGATCCAAGGCTGCCAACATCCTACCGGCCTTGGGGACCTTCACTGAGATGAACACAGATGCGACGGTGCAACACGGATTTTGGCTTCGGGACACATTGTGCCACCCTTTTTGGGTGGATACATCATCCTGGTGCCAGATAAACGTGGCTGTGGCGTCCCCCGGGTATGGGACGGATTGTTGGCTGGATGGTTACCGGTCCGTTTTCCTGTCGGGGTGGGCAGTGCTCAAACCAGATTCTTGTGGGCTTAGGGTGTTGTGGCCTTACTATTTAGTGAATTGCATGTACCCAATGCTTGAAGATCTGGTTGCACTGTCAGCCATCGCAATGGTGGGCTGGTGGCCGTACGGATTCTGGTTTATCATGCGATGGTATGGACCGATACGGGTATTACGGTGCACCCACCGTGTCTTCGGTGAGATGTGTTCTGGCGGCTGACAGGCTGCTGGTACATTTCAAGCTGTTGGCGAATGGGCGCGAAACTGTCCGATATGGGAAACACGGCGCACCCTCCGTGTCTTCGGTGAGATGTGTTCTGGTGGCTGAGAGGCTGCTGGTCATTTCAAGCTGTTGGCGAATGGGTGCGAAACTGTCGGATACGGGACACACGGTGCACCCTCCTTGTCTTCGGAGAGATGTGTTCCGGTGGCTGAGAGGCTGCTGGTCATTTCAAGCTGTTGGCGAAGCGGTGTGATACTGTTGGATATGTGAAACATCGTGCACCCACCATGTCTTCGGTGAGATGTGTTCTGGCGGCTGAGAGGCTGCTGGTCATGTCAGGCTGTTGGCTGATGGGTGCGAAACTGTCGGAAACGGGAAACACGGTGCATCCACGTGTCTTCGGTGAGACGTGTTCAGGTGGCCGACAGGCTGCTGGTACATTTCAAGCTGTTGGCGAACGGGCGCGAAACTGTCGGATACGGGAAACACGGTGCACCCATGGTGTCATCGGTGAGATGTGTTCTGGTGGCTGACAGGCTGCTGGTACATTTCAAGCTGTTGGCGAATGGGCGCGAAACTGTTGGATACGGGAAACACGGTGCACCTGTCGTGGCTTCGGTGAGACGTGTTCTGGCGGCTGAGAGGCTGCTGGTCATGTCAAGCTATTGGCTGATGGGTGTGAAACTGTCGGATATGGGAAACACGGTGCACCCACGTGTCTTCGGTGAGATGTGTTCAGGTGGCTGAGAGGCTGCCGGTCATTTCAAGCTGCTTGCGAAGTGGTGTGATACTGTTGGA
>JASWHV010000190.1:70000-72500 GCA_030760725.1 Neostapfia colusana
AGAAAAATACCACTTTTTGGGCTTCTCCCAAATAGTGCGCTCAGCAGTCCCAAAAATCCCCCATACTCCTGGGAGGGGGGGCGCTCCTAAGGTATATTAGGGGGAGGTGGTCTGTCAGCTCGGGGCAAAGTAGGATGATGTCGGATAGTGAAAGGAACCTTGATTACCTCCCCTCGCGGTGTACTACATCCACCGGATCTCGGTGTTGGGATGATCCAAGGCTGCCAACATCCTACCGGCCTTGGGGACCTTCACTGAGATGAACACAGATGCGACGGTGCAACACGGATTTTGGCTTCGGGACACATTGTGCCACCCTTTTTGGGTGGATACATCATCCTGGTGCCAGATAAACGTGGCTGTGGCGTCCCCCGGGTATGGGACGGATTGTTGGCTGGATGGTTACCGGTCCGTTTTCCTGTCGGGGTGGGCAGTGCTCAAACCAGATTCTTGTGGGCTTAGGGTGTTGTGGCCTTACTATTTAGTGAATTGCATGTACCCAATGCTTGAAGATCTGGTTGCACTGTCAGCCATCGCAATGGTGGGCTGGTGGCCGTACGGATTCTGGTTTATCATGCGATGGTATGGACCGATACGGGTATTACGGTGCACCCACCGTGTCTTCGGTGAGATGTGTTCTGGCGGCTGACAGGCTGCTGGTACATTTCAAGCTGTTGGCGAATGGGCGCGAAACTGTCCGATATGGGAAACACGGCGCACCCTCCGTGTCTTCGGTGAGACGTGTTCTGGTGGCTGAGAGGCTGCTGGTCATTTCAAGCTGTTGGTGAATGGGTGCGAAACTGTCGGATACGGGACACACGGTGCACCCTCCTTGTCTTCGGAGAGATGTGTTCCGGTGGCTGAGAGGCTGCTGGTCATTTAAAGCTGTTGGCGAAGCGGTGTGATACTGTTGGATATGTGAAACATCGTGCACCCACCATGTCTTCGGTGAGATGTGTTCTGGCGGCCGAGAGGCTGCTGGTCATGTCAGGCTGTTGGCTGATGGGTGCGAAACTGTCGGAAACGGGAAACACGGTGCATCCACGTGTCTTCGGTGAGACGTGTTCAGGTGGCCGACAGGCTGCTGGTACATTTCAAGCTGTTGGCGAACGGGCGAAAAACTGTCGGATACGGGAAACACGGTGCACCCATGGTGTCATCGGTGAGATGTGTTCTGGTGGCTGACAGGCTGCTGGTACATTTCAAGCTGTTGGCGAATGGGCGCGAAACTGTTGGATACGGGAAACACGGTGCACCTGTCGTGGCTTCGGTGAGACGTGTTCTGGCGGCTGAGAGGCTGCTGGTCATGTCAAGCTATTGGCTGATGGGTGTGAAACTGTTGGATATGGGAAACACGGTGCACCCACGTGTCTTCGGTGAGATGTGTTCAGGTGGCTGAGAGGCTGCCGGTCATTTCAAGCTGCTTGCGAAGTGGTGTGATACTGTTGGATACGTGAAACACCCACTGTGTCTTTGGTGAGACGTGTTCCGGTGGCTGACAGGCTGCTGGTACATTTCAAGCTGTTGGCGAATGGGTGTGAAACTGTTGGATATGGGACACACGGTGCACCCGCCTTGTCTTTGGAGAGACGTGTTCCAGTGGCTGAGAGGCTGCTGGTCATTTCAAGCTGATGGTGATGCGGTGTGATACTGTTTGATACGTGAAACTTCGTGCACCCACCTTGTCTTCGGTGAGATGCGTTCTGGCGGCTGAGAGGCTGCTGGTCATGTCAAGCTGTTGGCTGATGGGTGCGAAACTGTCGGAAACGGGAAACATGGTGCATCCATGTGTCTTCGGTGAGATGTGTTCCGGTGTCTTAGAGACTGCCGGTCATTTCAAGCTGTAAGTGAATGGTTGCGAAACTGTGGGATATGGAAAACACGGTGCACCCACCGTGTCTTCGGTGAGACGTGTTCTGGTGGCTGACAGGCTGTTGGTACATTTCAAGCTGTTGGCGAATGGGCGCGAAACTGTCGGATACGGGAAACACGGTGCACCCTCCGTGTCTTCGGTGAGACGTGTTCTGGTGGCTGAGAGGCTGCTGGTCATTTCAAGCTGTTGGCGAATTGGTGCAAAACTGTCGGATACGGTAAACACGGTGTACCCGCCGTGGCTTCGGTGAGATGTGTTCCGGTGGCTGAGAAGCTGCTGGTCATTTCAAGCTGTTGACGAATGGGTGCAAAACTGTCGGATAAGGGACACATGGTGCACCCACCCTCGTCTTCAGAGAGACGTGTTCCTGTGGCTGAGAGGCTGCTGGTCATTTCAAGCTGTTGGCGAAGCGGTGCGATTCTGTTGGATACGTGAAACATGGTGCACCCACCTTGTCTTCGGTGAGACGTGTTCCGGCGGCTGAGAGGATGCTGGTCATGACAAGCTGTTGGCTGATGGGTGCGAAATTGTCGGATACGGGAAACATGGTGCACCCACCGTGTCTTCGGTGAGATGTGTTCTGGTGTCTGAGAGGCTGCTGGTCATCTCAAGCTGTTGGCTGATGGG
>JASWHV010000190.1:80000-82500 GCA_030760725.1 Neostapfia colusana
GGGAGGGGGGGCGCTCCTAAGGTATATTAGGGGGAGGTGGTCTGTCAGCTCGGGGCAAAGTAGGATGATGTCGGATACTGAAAGGAACCTTGATTACCTCCCCTCGCGGTGTACTACATCCACCGGATCTTGGTGTTTGGATGATCCAAGGCTGCCAACATCCTACCGGCCTTGGGGACCTTCACTGAGATGAACACAGATGTGACGGTGCAACACGGATTTTGGCTTCGGGACACATTGTGCCATCCTTTTTGGGTGGATACATCATCCTGGTGCCAGATAAACGTGGCTGTGGCGTCCCCCGGGTATGGGTCGGATTGTTGGCTGGATGGTTACCGGTCCGTTTTCCTGTCGGGGTGGGCAGTGCTCAAACCAGATTCTCGTGGGCTTAGGGTGTTGTGGCCATACTATTTAGTGAACTGCATGTACCCAACGCTTGAAGATCTGGTTACACTGCCAGCCATCGCAATGGTGGGCTGGTGGCCGTACGGGTTCTTGTTTATCATGCGATGGTATGGCCCGGTAAGGGTATTACGGTGCACCCACCGTGTCTTCGGTGAGACGTGTTCTGGCCGCTGACAGGCTGCTGGTACATTTCAAGCTGTTGGCGAATGGGCGCGAAACTGTCGGATACGGGAAACACGGTGCACCCTCCGTGTCTTCGGTGAGACGTGTTCTGGTGGCTGAGAGGCTGCTGGTCATTTCAAGCTGTTGACGAATGGGTGCGAAACTGTGGGATACGGGAAACATGGAGCACCCACCTTTGTCTTCGGTGAGACGTGTTCCGGCGGCTGACAGGCTGCTGGTACATTTCAAGCTGTTGCGGAATGGGCGTGAAACTGTCGGATACAGGAAACACGGTGCACCCACCTTGGCTTCTGTGAGACGTGTTCCAGCGGCTGAGATGCTGCTGGTCATGTAAAGCTGTTTGCTGATGGGTGTGAAACTGTCGGATACGGGAAACACGGTGCTCCCACCTTGTCTCGGAGAGACGTGTTCCGGTGGCTGAGAGATGGGAAAACTCGTGAACATGTGTCCCGGGGGCGGACGGACCTCAACGGAACACACGTTCGGATGGTAAAACTTGATGGTTTTTCATGCGTGGATGGCCATCTGGGTCGAAATGAGGAAAGTTGGGAAAGTCGGTAAAACTCACTAACTGGGATCCCCGGTGGCCCGACGGGACCTTGGCTGAATAATCATTCGGACGGTGCATTTTGAAGGTTTTGGAATGCATGGATGGCCTCCTGGGTCGAAATCGGGAAAGTCGGGATCTCAGGAACTCGGGTCCAGGGATGCCGTACTGTACCTTGTTGGAATACATGTTCGGACATTGCCATTTGATGTATTTTAACACAGCAGGAGGCCTCCGGAAAGAATACGGGAAGTCTGGGAACCCAAGTTGAAACTAGATAACCCACCCGTTTTGGAGGCTTGGCGCGGCAAAACCAGAAAAATACCACTTTTTGGGCTTCTCCCAAATAGTGCGCTCAGCAGTCCCAAAAATCCCCCATACTCCTGGGAGGGGGGGCGCTCCTAAGGTATATTAGGGGGAGGTGGTCTGTCAGCTCGGGGCAAAGTAGGATGATGTCGGATACTGAAAGGAACCTTGATTACCTCCCCTCGCGGTGTACTACATCCACCGGATCTCGGTGTTGGGATGATCCAAGGCTGCCAACATCCTACCGGCCTTGGGGACCTTCACTGAGATGAACACAGATGCGACGGTGCAACACGGATTTTGGCTTCGGGACACATTGTGCCACCCTTTTTGGGTGGATACATCATCCTGGTGCCAGATAAACGTGGCTGTGGCGTCCCCCGGGTATGGGACGGATTGTTGGCTGGATGGTTACCGGTCCGTTTTCCTGTCGGGGTGGGCAGTGCTCAAACCAGATTCTTGTGGGCTTAGGGTGTTGTGGCCTTACTATTTAGTGAATTGCATGTACCCAATGCTTGAAGATCTGGTTGCACTGTCAGCCATCGCAATGGTGGGCTGGTGGCCGTACGGATTCTGGTTTATCATGCGATGGTATGGACCGATACGGGTATTACGGTGCACCCACCGTGTCTTCGGTGAGATGTGTTCTGGCGGCTGACAGGCTGCTGGTACATTTCAAGCTGTTGGCGAATGGGCGCGAAACTGTCCGATATGGGAAACACGGCGCACCCTCCGTGTCTTCGGTGAGACGTGTTCTGGTGGCTGAGAGGCTGCTGGTCATTTCAAGCTGTTGGCGAATGGGTGCGAAACTGTCGGATACGGGACACACGGTGCACCCTCCTTGTCTTCGGAGAGATGTGTTCCGGTGGCTGAGAGGCTGCTGGTCATTTCAAGCTGTTGGCGAAGCGGTGTGATACTGTTGGATATGTGAAACATCGTGCACCCACCATGTCTTCGGTGAGATGTGTTCTGGCGGCTGAGAGGCTGCTGGTCATGTCAGGCTGTTGGCTGATGGGTGCGAAACTGTCGGAAACGGGAAACACGGTGCATCCACGTGTC
>JASWHV010000190.1:92500-97500 GCA_030760725.1 Neostapfia colusana
GACCTCAACGGAACACACGTTCGGATGGTAAAACTTGATGGTTTTTCATGCGTGGATGGCCATCTGGGTCGAAATGAGGAAAGTTGGGAAAGTCGGTAAAACTCACTAACTGGGATCCCCGGTGGCCCGACGGGACCTTGGCTGAATAATCATTCGGACGGTGCATTTTGAAGGTTTTGGAATGCATGGATGGCCTCCTGGGTCGAAATCGGGAAAGTCGGGATCTCAGGAACTCGGGTCCAGGGATGCCGTACTGTACCTTGTTGGAATACATGTTCGGACATTGCCATTTGATGTATTTTAACACAGCAGGAGGCCTCCGGAAAGAATACGGGAAGTCTGGGAACCCAAGTTGAAACTAGATAACCCACCCGTTTTGGAGGCTTGGCGCGGCAAAACCAGAAAAATACCACTTTTTGGGCTTCTCCCAAATAGTGCGCTCAGCAGTCCCAAAAATCCCCCATACTCCTGGGAGGGGGGGCGCTCCTAAGGTATATTAGGGGGAGGTGGTCTGTCAGCTCGGGGCAAAGTAGGATGATGTCGGATACTGAAAGGAACCTTGATTACCTCCCCTCGCGGTGTACTACATCCACCGGATCTCGGTGTTGGGATGATCCAAGGCTGCCAACATCCTACCGGCCTTGGGGACCTTCACTGAGATGAACACAGATGCGACGGTGCAACACGGATTTTGGCTTCGGGACACATTGTGCCACCCTTTTTGGGTGGATACATCATCCTGGTGCCAGATAAACGTGGCTGTGGCGTCCCCCGGGTATGGGACGGATTGTTGGCTGGATGGTTACCGGTCCGTTTTCCTGTCGGGGTGGGCAGTGCTCAAACCAGATTCTTGTGGGCTTAGGGTGTTGTGGCCTTACTATTTAGTGAATTGCATGTACCCAATGCTTGAAGATCTGGTTGCACTGTCAGCCATCGCAATGGTGGGCTGGTGGCCGTACGGATTCTGGTTTATCATGCGATGGTATGGACCGATACGGGTATTACGGTGCACCCACCGTGTCTTCGGTGAGATGTGTTCTGGCGGCTGACAGGCTGCTGGTACATTTCAAGCTGTTGGCGAATGGGCGCGAAACTGTCCGATATGGGAAACACGGCGCACCCTCCGTGTCTTCGGTGAGACGTGTTCTGGTGGCTGAGAGGCTGCTGGTCATTTCAAGCTGTTGGCGAATGGGTGCGAAACTGTCGGATACGGGACACACGGTGCACCCTCCTTGTCTTCGGAGAGATGTGTTCCGGTGGCT
The DNA here is from genome assembly GCA_030760725.1 of Neostapfia colusana. Lineage (NCBI taxonomy): Eukaryota > Viridiplantae > Streptophyta > Magnoliopsida > Poales > Poaceae > Neostapfia > Neostapfia colusana. The sequence goes on from JASWHV010000190.1 coordinate 93,763, forward strand.
GAGAGGCTGCTGGTCATTTCAAGCTGTTGGCGAAGCGGTGTGATACTGTTGGATATGTGAAACATCGTGCACCCACCATGTCTTCGGTGAGATGTGTTCTGGCGGCTGAGAGGCTGCTGGTCATGTCAGGCTGTTGGCTGATGGGTGCGAAACTGTCGGAAACGGGAAACACGGTGCATCCACGTGTCTTCGGTGAGACGTGTTCAGGTGGCCGACAGGCTGCTGGTACATTTCAAGCTGTTGGCGAACGGGCGTGAAACTGTCGGATACGGGAAACACGGTGCACCCATGGTGTCATCGGTGAGATGTGTTCTGGTGGCTGACAGGCTGCTGGTACATTTCAAGCTGTTGGCGAATGGGCGCGAAACTGTTGGATACGGGAAACACGGTGCACCTGTCGTGGCTTCGGTGAGACGTGTTCTGGCGGCTGAGAGGCTGCTGGTCATGTCAAGCTATTGGCTGATGGGTGTGAAACTGTCGGATATGGGAAACACGGTGCACCCACGTGTCTTCGGTGAGATGTGTTCAGGTGGCTGAGAGGCTGCCGGTCATTTCAAGCTGCTTGCGAAGTGGTGTGATACTGTTGGATACGTGAAACACCCACTGTGTCTTTGGTAAGACGTGTTCCGGTGGCTGACAGGCTGCTGGTACATTTCAAGCTGTTGGCGAATGGGTGTGAAACTGTTGGATATGGGACACACGGTGCACCCGCCTTGTCTTTGGAGAGACGTGTTCTGGTGGCTGAGAGGCTGCTGGTCATTTCAAGCTGATGGTGATGTGGTGTGATACTGTTTGATACGTGAAACTTCGTGCACCCACCTTGTCTTCGGTGAGATGCGTTCTGGCGGCTGAGAGGCTGCTGGTTATGTCAAGCTGTTGGCTGATGGGTGCGAAACTGTCGGAAACGGGAAACATGGTGCATCCATGTGTCTTCGGTGAGATGTGTTCCGGTGTCTTAGAGACTGCCGGTCATTTCAAGCTGTAAGTGAATGGTTGCGAAACTGTGGGATATGGAAAACACGGTGCACCCACCGTGTCTTCGGTGAGACGTGTTCTGGTGGCTGACAGGCTGCTGGTACATTTCAAGCTGTTGGCGAATGGGCGCGAAACAGTCGGATACGGGAAACACGGTGCACCCTCCGTGTCTTCGGTGAGACGTGTTCTGGTGGCTGAGAGGCTGCTGGTCATTTCAAGCTGTTGGCGAATCGGTGCAAAACTGTCGGATACGGTAAACATGGTGCACCCGCCGTGGCTTCGGTGAGATGTGTTCCGGTGGCTGAGAAGCTGCTGGTCATTTCAAGCTGTTGGCGAATGGGTGCAAAACTGTCGGATAAGGGACACATGGTGCACCCACCCTCGTCTTCTGTGAGACGTGTTCCAGCGGCTGAGATGCTGCTGGTCATGTAAAGCTGTTTGCTGATGGGTGTGAAACTGTCGGATACGGGAAACACGGTGCTCCCACCTTGTCTCGGAGAGACGTGTTCCGGTGGCTGAGAGATGGGAAAACTCGTGAACATGTGTCCCGGGGGCGGACGGACCTCAACGGAACACACGTTCGGATGGTAAAACTTGATGGTTTTTCATGCGTGGATGGCCATCTGGGTCGAAATGAGGAAAGTTGGGAAAGTCGGTAAAACTCACTAACTGGGATCCCCGGTGGCCCGACGGGACCTTGGCTGAATAATCATTCGGACGGTGCATTTTGAAGGTTTTGGAATGCATGGATGGCCTCCTGGGTCGAAATCGGGAAGTCGGGATCTCAGGAACTCGGGTCCAGGGATGCCGTACTGTACACAGCAGGAGGCCTCCGGAAAGAATACGGGAAGTCTGGGAACCCAAGTTGAAACTAGATAACCAACCCGTTTTGGAGGCTTGGCGCGGCAAAACCAGAAAAATACCACTTTTTGGGCTTCTCCCAAATAGTGCGCTCAGCAGTCCCAAAAATCCCCCATACTCCTGGGAGGGGGGGCGCTCCTAAGGTATATTAGGGGGAGGTGGTCTGTCAGCTCGGGGCAAAGTAGGATGATGTCGGATACTGAAAGGAACCTTGATTACCTCCCCTCGCGGTGTACTACATCCACCGGATCTCGGTGTTGGGATGATCCAAGGCTGCCAACATCCTACCGGCCTTGGGGACCTTCACTGAGATGAACACAGATGCGATGGTGCAACACGGATTTTGGCTTTGGGACACATTGTGGCACCCTTTTTGGGTGGATACATCATCCTGGTGCCAGATAAACGTGGCTGTGGCGTCCCCCGGGTATGGGACGGATTGTTGGCTGGATGGTTACCGGTCCGTTTTCCTGTCGGGGTGGGCAGTGCTCAAACCAGATTCTTGTGGGCTTAGGGTGTTGTGGCCTTACTATTTAGTGAATTGCATGTACCCAATGCTTGAAGATCTGGTTGCACTGTCAGCCATCGCAATGGTGGGCTGGTGGCCGTACGGATTCTGGTTTATCATGCGATGGTATGGACCGATACGGGTATTACGGTGCACCCACCGTGTCTTCGGTGAGATGTGTTCTGGCGGCTGACAGGCTGCTGGTACATTTCAAGCTGTTGGCGAATGGGCGCGAAACTGTCCGATATGGGAAACACGGCGCACCCTCCGTGTCTTCGGTGAGACGTGTTCTGGTGGCTGAGAGGCTGCTGGTCATTTCAAGCTGTTGGCGAATGGGTGTGAAACTGTCGGATACGGGACACACGGTGCACCCTCCTTGTCTTCGGAGAGATGTGTTCCGGTGGCTGAGAGGCTGCTGGTCATTTCAAGCTGTTGGCGAAGCGGTGTGATACTGTTGGATATGTGAAACATCGTGCACCCACCATGTCTTCGGTGAGATGTGTTCTGGCGGCTGAGAGGCTGCTGGTCATGTCAGGCTGTTGGCTGATGGGTGCGAAACTGTCGGAAACGGGAAACACGGTGCATCCACGTGTCTTCGGTGAGACGTGTTCAGGTGGCCGACAGGCTGCTGGTACATTTCAAGCTGTTGGCGAACGGGCGCGAAACTGTCGGATACGGGAAACACGGTGCACCCATGGTGTCATCGGTGAGATGTGTTCTGGTGGCTGACAGGCTGCTGGTACATTTCAAGCTGTTGGCGAATGGGCGCGAAACTGTTGGATACGGGAAACACGGTGCACCTGTCGTGGCTTTGGTGAGACGTGTTCTGGCGGCTGAGAGGCTGCTGGTCATGTCAAGCTATTGGCTGATGGGTGTGAAACTGTCGGATATGGGAAACACGGTGCACCCACGTGTCTTCGGTGAGATGTGTTCAGGTGGCTGAGAGGCTGCCGGTCATTTCAAGCTGCTTGCGAAGTGGTGTGATACTGTTGGATACGTGAAACACCCACTGTGTCTTTGGTGAGACGTGTTCTGGTGGCTGACAGGCTGCTGGTACATTTCAAGCTGTTGGCGAATGGGTGTCAAACTGTTGGATATGGGACACACGGTGCACCCGCCTTGTCTTTGGAGAGACGTGTTCCGGTGGCTGAGAGGCTGCTGGTCATTTCAAGCTGATGGTGATGCGGTGTGATACTGTTTGATACGTGAAACTTCGTGCACCCACCTTGTCTTCGGTGAGATGCGTTCTGGCGGCTGAGAGGCTGCTGGTCATGTCAAGCTGTTGGCTGATGGGTGCGAAACTGTCGGAAACGGGAAACATGGTGCATCCATGTGTCTTCGGTGAGATGTGTTCCGGTGTCTTAGAGACTGCCGGTCATTTCAAGCTGTAAGTG
>JASWHV010000190.1:107500-110000 GCA_030760725.1 Neostapfia colusana
ATTCTTGTGGGCTTAGGGTGTTGTGGCCATACTATTTAGTGAACTGCATGTACCCAACGCTTGAAGATCTGGTTACACTGCCAGCCATCGCAATGGTGGGCTGGTGGCCGTACGGGTTCTTGTTTATCATGCGATGGTATGGCCCGGTAAGGGTATTACGGTGCACCCACCGTGTCTTCGGTGAGACGTGTTCTGGCCGCTGACAGGCTGCTGGTACATTTCAAGCTGTTGGCGAATGGGCGCGAAACTGTCGGATACGGGAAACACGGTGCACCCTCCGTGTCTTCGGTGCGACGTGTTCTGGTGGCTGAGAGGCTGCTGGTCATTTCAAGCTGTTGACGAATGGGTGCGAAACTGTGGGATACGGGAAACATGGAGCACCCACCTTTGTCTTCGGTGAGACGTGTTCCGGCGGCTGACAGGCTGCTGGTACATTTCAAGCTGTTGCGGAATGGGCGTGAAACTGTCGGATACAGGAAACACGGTGCACCCACCTTGGCTTCTGTGAGACGTGTTCCAGCGGCTGAGATGCTGCTGGTCATGTAAAGCTGTTTGCTGATGGGTGTGAAACTGTCGGATACGGGAAACACGGTGCTCCCACCTTGTCTCGGAGAGACGTGTTCCGGTGGCTGAGAGATGGGAAAACTCGTGAACATGTGTCCCGGGGGCGGACGGACCTCAACGGAACACACGTTCGGATGGTAAAACTTGATGGTTTTTCATGCGTGGATGGCCATCTGGGTCGAAATGAGGAAAGTTGGGAAAGTCGGTAAAACTCACTAACTGGGATCCCCGGTGGCCCGACGGGACCTTGGCTGAATAATCATTCGGACGGTGCATTTTGAAGGTTTTGGAATGCATGGATGGCCTCCTGGGTCGAAATCGGGAAAGTCGGGATCTCAGGAACTCGGGTCCAGGGATGCCGTACTGTACACAGCAGGAGGCCTCCGGAAAGAATACGGGAAGTCTGGGAACCCAAGTTGAAACTAGATAACCCACCCGTTTTGGAGGCTTGGCGCGGCAAAACCAGAAAAATACCACTTTTTGGGCTTCTCCCAAATAGTGCGCTCAGCAGTCCCAAAAATCCCCCATACTCCTGGGAGGGGGGGCGCTCCTAAGGTATATTAGGGGGAGGTGGTCTGTCAGCTCGGGGCAAAGTAGGATGATGTCGGATACTGAAAGGAACCTTGATTACCTCCCCTCGCGGTGTACTACATCCACCGGATCTCGGTGTTGGGATGATCCAAGGCTGCCAACATCCTACCGGCCTTGGGGACCTTCACTGAGATGAACACAGATGCGACGGTGCAACACGGATTTTGGCTTCGGGACACATTGTGCCACCCTTTTTGGGTGGATACATCATCCTGGTGCCAGATAAACGTGGCTGTGGCGTCCCCCGGGTATGGGACGGATTGTTGGCTGGATGGTTACCGGTCCGTTTTCCTGTCGGGGTGGGCAGTGCTCAAACCAGATTCTTGTGGGCTTAGGGTGTTGTGGCCTTACTATTTAGTGAATTGCATGTACCCAATGCTTGAAGATCTGGTTGCACTGTCAGCCATCGCAATGGTGGGCTGGTGGCCGTACGGATTCTGGTTTATCATGCGATGGTATGGACCGATACGGGTATTACGGTGCACCCACCGTGTCTTCGGTGAGATGTGTTCTGGCGGCTGACAGGCTGCTGGTACATTTCAAGCTGTTGGCGAATGGGCGCGAAACTGTCCGATATGGAAAACACGGCGCACCCTCCGTGTCTTCGGTGAGACGTGTTCTGGTGGCTGAGAGGCTGCTGGTCATTTCAAGCTGTTGGCGAATGGGTGCGAAACTGTCGGATACGGGACACACGGTGCACCCTCCTTGTCTTCGGAGAGATGTGTTCCGGTGGCTGAGAGGCTGCTGGTCATTTCAAGCTGTTGGCGAAGCGGTGTGATACTGTTGGATATGTGAAACATCGTGCACCCACCATGTCTTCGGTGAGATGTGTTCTGGCGGCTGAGAGGCTGCTGGTCATGTCAGGCTGTTGGCTGATGGGTGCGAAACTGTCGGAAACGGGAAACACGGTGCATCCACGTGTCTTCGGTGAGACGTGTTCAGGTGGCCGACAGGCTGCTGGTACATTTCAAGCTGTTGGCGAACGGGCGTGAAACTGTCAGATACGGGAAACACGGTGCACCCATGGTGTCATCGGTGAGATGTGTTCTGGTGGCTGACAGGCTGCTGGTACATTTCAAGCTGTTGGCGAATGGGCGCGAAACTGTTGGATACGGGAAACACGGTGCACCTGTCGTGGCTTCGGTGAGACGTGTTCTGGCGGCTGAGAGGCTGCTGGTCATGTCAAGCTATTGGCTGATGGGTGTGAAACTGTCGGATATGGGAAACACGGTGCACCCACGTGTCTTCGGTGAGATGTGTTCAGGTGGCTGAGAGGCTGCCGGTCATTTCAAGCTGCTGGCGAAGTGGTGTGATACTGTTGGATACGTGAAACACCCACTGTGTC
>JASWHV010000190.1:120000-122500 GCA_030760725.1 Neostapfia colusana
CTGGGAGGGGGGGCGCTCCTAAGGTATATTAGGGGGAGGTGGTCTGTCAGCTCGGGGCAAAGTAGGATGATGTCGGATACTGAAAGGAACCTTGATTACCTCCCCTCGCGGTGTACTACATCCACCGGATCTCGGTGTTGGGATGATCCAAGGCTGCCAACATCCTACCGGCCTTGGGGACCTTCACTGAGATGAACACAGATGCGACGGTGCAACACGGATTTTGGCTTCGGGACACATTGTGCCACCCTTTTTGGGTGGATACATCATCCTGGTGCCAGATAAACGTGGCTGTGGCGTCCCCCGGGTATGGGACGGATTGTTGGCTGGATGGTTACCGGTCCGTTTTCCTGTTGGGGTGGGCAGTGCTCAAACCAGATTCTTGTGGGCTTAGGGTGTTGTGGCCTTACTATTTAGTGAATTGCATGTACCCAATGCTTGAAGATCTGGTTGCACTGTCAGCCATCGCAATGGTGGGCTGGTGGCCGTACGGATTCTGGTTTATCATGCGATGGTATGGACCGATACGGGTATTACGGTGCACCCACCGTGTCTTCGGTGAGATGTGTTCTGGCGGCTGACAGGCTGCTGGTACATTTCAAGCTGTTGGCGAATGGGCGCGAAACTGTCCGATATGGGAAACACGGCGCACCCTCCGTGTCTTCGGTGAGACGTGTTCTGGTGGCTGAGAGGCTGCTGGTCATTTCAAGCTGTTGGCGAATGGGTGCGAAACTGTCGGATACGGGACACACGGTGCACCCTCCTTGTCTTCGGAGAGATGTGTTCCGGTGGCTGAGAGGCTGCTGGTCATTTCAAGCTGTTGGCGAAGCGGTGTGATACTGTTGGATATGTGAAACATCGTGCACCCACCATGTCTTCGGTGAGATGTGTTCTGGCGGCTGAGAGGCTGCTGGTCATGTCAGGCTGTTGGCTGATGGGTGCGAAACTGTCGGAAACGGGAAACACGGTGCATCCACGTGTCTTCGGTGAGACGTGTTCAGGTGGCCGACAGGCTGCTGGTACATTTCAAGCTGTTGGCGAACGGGCGTGAAACTGTCGGATACGGGAAACATGGTGCACCCATGGTGTCATCGGTGAGATGTGTTCTGGTGGCTGACAGGCTGCTGGTACATTTCAAGCTGTTGGCGAATGGGCGCGAAACTGTTGGATACGGGAAACACGGTGCACCTGTCGTGGCTTCGGTGAGACGTGTTCTGGCGGCTGAGAGGCTGCTGGTCATGTCAAGCTATTGGCTGATGGGTGTGAAATTGTCGGATATGGGAAACACGGTGCACCCACGTGTCTTCGGTGAGATGTGTTCAGGTGGCTGAGAGGCTGCCGGTCATTTCAAGCTGCTTGCGAAGTGGTGTGATACTGTTGGATACGTGAAACACCCACTGTGTCTTTGGTGAGACGTGTTCCGGTGGCTGACAGGCTGCTGGTACATTTCAAGCTGTTGGCGAATGGGTGTGAAACTGTTGGATATGGGACACACGGTGCACCCGCCTTGTCTTTGGAGAGACGTGTTCCGGTGGCTGAGAGGCTGCTGGTCATTTCAAGCTGATGGTGATGCGGTGTGATACTGTTTGATACGTGAAACTTCGTGCACCCACCTTGTCTTCGGTGAGATGCGTTCTGGCGGCTGAGAGGCTGCTGGTCATGTCAAGCTGTTGGCTGATGGGTGCGAAACTGTCGGAAACGGGAAACATGGTGCATCCATGTGTCTTCGGTGAGATGTGTTCCGGTGTCTTAGAGACTGCCGGTCATTTCAAGCTGTAAGTGAATGGTTGTGAAACTGTGGGATATGGAAAACACGGTGCACCCACCGTGTCTTCGGTGAGACGTGTTCTGGTGGCTGACAGGCTGCTGGTACATTTCAAGCTGTTGGCGAATGGGCGCGAAACTGTCGGATACGGGAAACACGGTGCACCCTCCGTGTCTTCGGTGAGACGTGTTCTGGTGGCTGAGAGGCTGCTGGTCATTTCAAGCTGTTGGCGAATCGGTGCAAAACTGTCGGATACGGTAAACACGGTGCACCCGCCGTGGCTTCGGTGAGATGTGTTCCGGTGGCTGAGAAGCTGCTGGTCATTTCAAGCTGTTGGCGAATGGGTGCAAAACTGTCGGATAAGGGACACATGGTGCACCCACCCTCGTCTTCAGAGAGACGTGTTCCTGTGGCTGAGAGGCTGCTGGTCATTTCAAGCTGTTGGCGAAGCGGTGCGATTCTGTTGGATACGTGAAACATGGTGCACCCACCTTGTCTTCGGTGAGACGTGTTCCGGCGGCTGAGAGGATGCTGGTCATGACAAGCTGTTGGCTGATGGGTGCGAAACTGTCGGATACGGGAAACATGGTGCACCCACCGTGTCTTCGGTGAGATGTGTTCTGGTGTCTGAGAGGCTGCTGGTCATCTCAAGCTGTTGGCTGATGGGTGTGAAACTGTTGGATACGTGAAACATGGTGCACCCACCTTGTCTTTGGTGAGACGTGTTACGGTGGC
>JASWHV010000190.1:130000-132500 GCA_030760725.1 Neostapfia colusana
TGTCGGATACTGAAAGGAACCTTGATTACCTCCCCTCGCGGTGTACTACATCCACCGGATCTTGGTGTTTGGATGATCCAAGGCTGCCAACATCCTACCGGCCTTGGGGACCTTCACTGAGATGAACACAGATGTGACGGTGCAACACGGATTTTGGCTTCGGGACACATTGTGCCATCCTTTTTGGGTGGATACATCATCCTGGTGCCAGATAAACGTGGCTGTGGTGTCCCCCGGGTATGGGTCGGATTGTTGGCTGGATGGTTACCGGTCCGTTTTCCTGTCGGGGTGGGCAGTGCTCAAACCAGATTCTTGTGGGCTTAGGGTGTTGTGGCCATACTATTTAGTGAACTGCATGTACCCAACGCTTGAAGATCTGGTTACACTGCCAGCCATCGCAATGGTGGGCTGGTGGCCGTACGGGTTCTTGTTTATCATGCGATGGTATGGCCCGGTAAGGGTATTACGGTGCACCCACCGTGTCTTCGGTGAGACGTGTTCTGGCCGCTGACAGGCTGCTGGTACATTTCAAGCTGTTGGCGAATGGGCGCGAAACTGTCGGATACGGGAAACACGGTGCACCCTCCGTGTCTTCGGTGCGACGTGTTCTGGTGGCTGAGAGGCTGCTGGTCATTTCAAGCTGTTGACGAATGGGTGCGAAACTGTGGGATACGGGAAACATGGAGCACCCACCTTTGTCTTCGGTGAGACGTGTTCCGGCGGCTGACAGGCTGCTGGTACATTTCAAGCTGTTGCGGAATGGGCGTGAAACTGTCGGATACAGGAAACACGGTGCACCCACCTTGGCTTCTGTGAGACGTGTTCCAGCGGCTGAGATGCTGCTGGTCATGTAAAGCTGTTTGCTGATGGGTGTGAAACTGTCGGATACGGGAAACACGGTGCTCCCACCTTGTCTCGGAGAGACGTGTTCCGGTGGCTGAGAGATGGGAAAACTTGTGAACATGTGTCCCGGGGGCGGACGGACCTCAACGGAACACACGTTCGGATGGTAAAACTTGATGGTTTTTCATGCGTGGATGGCCATCTGGGTCGAAATGAGGAAAGTTGGGAAAGTCGGTAAAACTCACTAACTGGGATCCCCGGTGGCCCGACGGGACCTTGGCTGAATAATCATTCGGACGGTGCATTTTGAAGGTTTTGGAATGCATGGATGGCCTCCTGGGTCGAAATCGGGAAAGTCGGGATCTCAGGAACTCGGGTCCAGGGATGCCGTACTGTACACAGCAGGAGGCCTCCGGAAAGAATACGGGAAGTCTGGGAACCCAAGTTGAAACTAGATAACCCACCCGTTTTGGAGGCTTGGCGCGGCAAAACCAGAAAAATACCACTTTTTGGGCTTCTCCCAAATAGTGCGCTCAGCAGTCCCAAAAATCCCCCATACTCCTGGGAGGGGGGGCGCTCCTAAGGTATATTAGGGGGAGGTGGTCTGTCAGCTCGGGGCAAAGTAGGATGATGTCGGATACTGAAAGGAACCTTGATTACCTCCCCTCGCGGTGTACTACATCCACCGGATCTCGGTGTTGGGATGATCCAAGGCTGCCAACATCCTACCGGCCTTGGGGACCTTCACTGAGATGAACACAGATGCGACGGTGCAACACGGATTTTGGCTTCGGGACACATTGTGCCACCCTTTTTGGGTGGATACATCATCCTGGTGCCAGATAAACGTGGCTGTGGCGTCTCCCGGGTATGGGACGGATTGTTGGCTGGATGGTTACCGGTCCGTTTTCCTGTCGGGGTGGGCAGTGCTCAAACCAGATTCTTGTGGGCTTAGGGTGTTGTGGCCTTACTATTTAGTGAATTGCATGTACCCAATGCTTGAAGATCTGGTTGCACTGTCAGCCATCGCAATGGTGGGCTGGTGGCCGTACGGATTCTGGTTTATCATGCGATGGTATGGACCGATACGGGTATTACGGTGCACCCACCGTGTCTTCGGTGAGATGTGTTCTGGCGGCTGACAGGCTGCTGGTACATTTCAAGCTGTTGGCGAATGGGCGCGAAACTGTCCGATATGGGAAACACGGCGCACCCTCCGTGTCTTCGGTGAGACGTGTTCTGGTGGCTGAGAGGCTGCTGGTCATTTCAAGCTGTTGGCGAATGGGTGCGAAACTGTCGGATACGGGACACACGGTGCACCCTCCTTGTCTTCGGAGAGATGTGTTCCGGTGGCTGAGAGGCTGCTGGTCATTTCAAGCTGTTGGCGAAGCGGTGTGATACTGTTGGATATGTGAAACATCGTGCACCCACCATGTCTTCGGTGAGATGTGTTCTGGCGGCTGAGAGGCTGCTGGTCATGTCAGGCTGTTGGCTGATGGGTGCGAAACTGTCGGAAACGGGAAACACGGTGCATCCACGTGTCTTCGGTGAGACGTGTTCAGGTGGCCGACAGGCTGCTGGTACATTTCAAGCTGTTGGCGAACGGGCGTGAAACTGTCGGATACGGGAAACACGGTGCACCCATGGTGTCATCGGT
>JASWHV010000190.1:142500-147500 GCA_030760725.1 Neostapfia colusana
GATCTCAGGAACTCGGGTCCAGGGATGCCGTACTGTACACAGCAGGAGGCCTCCGGAAAGAATACGGGAAGTCTGGGAACCCAAGTTGAAACTAGATAACCCACCCGTTTTGGAGGCTTGGCGCGGCAAAACCAGAAAAATACCACTTTTTGGGCTTCTCCCAAATAGTGCGCTCAGCAGTCCCAAAAATCCCCCATACTCCTGGGAGGGGGGGCGCTCCTAAGGTATATTAGGGGGAGGTGGTCTGTCAGCTCGGGGCAAAGTAGGATGATGTCGGATACTGAAAGGAACCTTGATTACCTCCCCTCGCGGTGTACTACATCCACCGGATCTCGGTGTTGGGATGATCCAAGGCTGCCAACATCCTACCGGCCTTGGGGACCTTCACTGAGATGAACACAGATGCGACGGTGCAACACGGATTTTGGCTTCGGGACACATTGTGCCACCCTTTTTGGGTGGATACATCATCCTGGTGCCAGATAAACGTGGCTGTGGCGTCCCCCGGGTATGGGACGGATTGTTGGCTGGATGGTTACCGGTCCGTTTTCCTGTCGGGGTGGGCAGTGCTCAAACCAGATTCTTGTGGGCTTAGGGTGTTGTGGCCTTACTATTTAGTGAATTGCATGTACCCAATGCTTGAAGATCTGGTTGCACTGTCAGCCATCGCAATGGTGGGCTGGTGGCCGTACGGATTCTGGTTTATCATGCGATGGTATGGACCGATACGGGTATTACGGTGCACCCACCGTGTCTTCGGTGAGATGTGTTCTGGCGGCTGACAGGCTGCTGGTACATTTCAAGCTGTTGGCGAATGGGCGCGAAACTGTCCGATATGGGAAACACGGCGCACCCTCCGTGTCTTCGGTGAGACGTGTTCTGGTGGCTGAGAGGCTGCTGGTCATTTCAAGCTGTTGGCGAATGGGTGCGAAACTGTCGGATACGGGACACACGGTGCACCCTCCTTGTCTTCGGAGAGATGTGTTCCGGTGGCTGAGAGGCTGCTGGTCATTTCAAGCTGTTGGCGAAGCGGTGTGATACTGTTGGATATGTGAAACATCGTGCACCCACCATGTCTTCGGTGAGATGTGTTCTGGCGGCTGAGAGGCTGCTGGTCATGTCAGGCTGTTGGCTGATGGGTGCGAAACTGTCGGAAACGGGAAACACGGTGCATCCACGTGTCTTCGGTGAGACGTGTTCAGGTGGCCGACAGGCTGCTGGTACATTTCAAGCTGTTGGCGAACGGGCGTGAAACTGTCAGATATGGGAAACACGGTGCACCCATGGTGTCATCGGTGAGATGTGTTCTGGTGGCTGACAGGCTGCTGGTACATTTCAAGCTGTTGGCGAATGGGCGCGAAACTGTTGGATACGGGAAACACGGTGCACCTGTCGTGGCTTCGGTGAGACGTGTTCTGGCGGCTGAGAGGCTGCTGGTCATGTCAAGCTATTGGCTGATGGGTGTGAAACTGTCGGATATGGGAAACACGGTGCACCCACGTGTCTTCGGTGAGATGTGTTCAGGTGGCTGAGAGGCTGCCGGTCATTTCAAGCTGCTTGCGAAGTGGTGTGATACTGTTGGATACGTGAAACACCCACTGTGTCTTTGGTGAGACGTGTTCCGGTGGCTGACAGGCTGCTGGTACATTTCAAGCTGTTGGCGAATGGGTGTGAAACTGTTGGATATGGGACACACGGTGCACCCGCCTTGTCTTTGGAGAGACGTGTTCCGGTGGCTGAGAGGCTGCTGGTCATTTCAAGCTGATGGTGATGCGGTGTGATACTGTTTGATACGTGAAACTTCGTGCACCCACCTTGTCTTCGGTGAGATGCGTTCTGGCGGCTGAGAGGCTGCTGGTCATGTCAAGCTGTTGGCTGATGGGTGCGAAACTGTCGGAAATGGGAAACATGGTGCATCCATGTGTCTTCGGTGAGATGTGTTCCGGTGTCTTAGAGACTGCCGGTCATTTCAAGCTGTAAGTGAATGGTTGCGAAACTGTGGGATATGGAAAACACGGTGCACCCACCGTGTCTTCGGTGAGACGTGTTCTGGTGGCTGACAGGCTGCTGGTACATTTCAAGCTGTTGGCGAATGGGCGCGAAACTGTCGGATACGGGAAACACGGTGCACCCTCCGTGTCTTCGGTGAGACGTGTTCTGGTGGCTGACAGGCTGCTGGTACATTTCAAGCTGTTGGCGAATGTGCGCGAAACTGTCGGATACGGGAAACACGGTGCACCCTCCGTGTCTTCGGTGAGACGTGTTCTGGTGGCTGAGAGGCTGCTGGTCATTTCAAGCTGTTGACGAATGGGTGCGAAACTGTGGGATACGGGAAACATGGAGCACCCACCTTTGTCTTCGGTGAGACGTGTTCCGGCGGCTGACAGGCTGCTGGTACATTTCAAGCTGTTGTGGAATGGGCGTGAAACTGTCAGATACAGGAAACACGGTGCACCCACCTTGGCTTCTGTGAGACGTGTTCCAGCGGCTGAGATGCTGCTGGTCATGTAAAGCTGTTTGCTGATGGGTGTGAAACTGTCGGATACGGGAAACACGGTGCTCCCACCTTGTCTCGGAGAGACGTGTTCCGGTGGCTGAGAGATGGGAAAACTCGTGAACATGTGTCCCGGGGGCGGACGGACCTCAACGGAACACACGTTCGGATGGTAAAACTTGATGGTTTTTCATGCGTGGATGGCCATCTGGGTCGAAATGAGGAAAGTTGGGAAAGTCGGTAAAACTCACTAACTGGGATCCCCGGTGGCCCGACGGGACCTTGGCTGAATAATCATTCGGACGGTGCATTTTGAAGGTTTTGGAATGCATGGATGGCCTCCTGGGTCGAAATCGGGAAAGTCGGGATCTCAGGAACTCGGGTCCAGGGAGGCCGTACTGTACACAGCAGGAGGCTTCCGGAAAGAATACGGGAAGTCTGGGAACCCAAGTTGAAACTAGATAACCAACCCGTTTTGGAGGCTTGGCGCGGCAAAATCAGAAAAATACCACTTTTTGGGCTTCTCCCAAATAGTGCGCTCAGCAGTCCCAAAAATCCCCCATACTCCTGGGAGGGGGGGCGCTCCTAAGGTATATTAGGGGGAGGTGGTCTGTCAGCTCGGGGCAAAGTAGGATGATGTCGGATACTGAAAGGAACCTTGATTACCTCCCCTCGCGGTGTACTACATCCACCGGATCTCGGTGTTGGGATGATCCAAGGCTGCCAACATCCTACCGGCCTTGGGGACCTTCACTGAGATGAACACAGATGCGACGGTGCAACACGGATTTTGGCTTCGGGACACATTGTGCCACCCTTTTTGGGTGGATACATCATCCTGGTGCCAGATAAACGTGGCTGTGGCGTCCCCTGGGTATGGGACGGATTGTTGGCTGGATTGTTACCGGTCCGTTTTCCTGTCGGGGTGGGCAGTGCTCAAACCAGATTCTTGTGGGCTTAGGGTGTTGTGGCCTTACTATTTAGTGAATTGCATGTACCCAATGCTTGAAGATCTGGTTGCACTGTCAGCCATCGCAATGGTGGGCTGGTGGCCGTACGGATTCTGGTTTATCATGCGATGGTATGGACCGATACGGGTATTACGGTGCACCCACCGTGTCTTCGGTGAGATGTGTTCTGGCGGCTGACAGGCTGCTGGTACATTTCAAGCTGTTGGCGAATGGGCGCGAAACTGTCCGATATGGGAAACACGGCGCACCCTCCGTGTCTTCGGTGAGACGTGTTCTGGTGGCTGAGAGGCTGCTGGTCATTTCAAGCTGTTGGCGAATGGGTGCGAAACTGTCGGATACGGGACACACGGTGCACCCTCCTTGTCTTCGGAGAGATGTGTTCCGGTGGCTGAGAGGCTGCTGGTCATTTCAAGCTGTTGGCGAAGCGGTGTGATACTGTTGGATATGTGAAACATCGTGCACCCACCATGTCTTCGGTGAGATGTGTTCTGGCGGCTGAGAGGCTGCTGGTCATGTCAGGCTGTTGGCTGATGGGTGCGAAACTGTCGGAAACGGGAAACACGGTGCATCCACGTGTCTTCGGTGAGACGTGTTCAGGTGGCCGACAGGCTGCTGGTACATTTCAAGCTGTTGGCGAACGGGCGCGAAACTGTCGGATACGGGAAACACGGTGCACCCATGGTGTCATCGGTGAGATGTGTTCTGGTGGCTGACAGGCTGCTGGTACATTTCAAGCTGTTGGCGAATGGGCGCGAAACTGTTGGATACGGGAAACATGGTGCACCTGTCGTGGCTTCGGTGAGACGTGTTCTGGCGGCTGAGAGGCTGCTGGTCATGTCAAGCTATTGGCTGATGGGTGTGAAACTGTCGGATATGGGAAACACGGTGCACCCACGTGTCTTCGGTGAGATGTGTTCAGGTGGCTGAGAGGCTGCCGGTCATTTCAAGCTGCTTGCGAAGTGGTGTGATACTGTTGGATACGTGAAACACCCATTGTGTCTTTGGTGAGACGTGTTCCGGTGGCTGACAGGCTGCTGGTACATTTCAAGCTGTTGGCGAATGGGTGTGAAACTGTTGGATATGGGACACACGGTGCACCCGCCTTGTCTTTGGAGAGACGTGTTCCGGTGGCTGAGAGGCTGCTGGTCATTTCAAGCTGATGGTGATGCGGTGTGATACTGTTTGATACGTGAAACTTCGTGCACCCACCTTGTCTTCGGTGAGATGCGTTCTGGCGGCTGAGAGGCTGCTGGTCATGTCAAGCTGTTGGCTGATGGGTGCGAAACTGTCGGAAACGGGAAACATGGTGCATCCATGTGTCTTCGGTGAGATGTGTTCCGGTGTCTTAGAGACTGCCGGTCATTTCAAGCTGTAAGTGAATGGTTGCGAAACTGTGGGATATGGAAAACACGGTGCACCCACCGTGTCTTCGGTGAGACGTGTTCTGGTGGCTGACAGGCTGCTGGTACATTTCAAGCTGTTGGCGAATGGGCGCGAAACTGTCGGATACGGGAAACACGGTGCACCCTCCGTGT
>JASWHV010000190.1:167500-172500 GCA_030760725.1 Neostapfia colusana
GTTGACGAATGGGTGCGAAACTGTGGGATACGGGAAACATGGAGCACCCACCTTTGTCTTCGGTGAGACGTGTTCCGGCGGCTGACAGGCTGCTGGTACATTTCAAGCTGTTGCGGAATGGGCGTGAAACTGTCGGATACAGGAAACACGGTGCACCCACCTTGGCTTCTGTGAGACGTGTTCCAGCGGCTGAGATGCTGCTGGTCATGTAAAGCTGTTTGCTGATGGGTGTGAAACTGTCGGATACGGGAAACACGGTGCTCCCACCTTGTCTCGGAGAGACGTGTTCCGGTGGCTGAGAGATGGGAAAACTCGTGAACATGTGTCCCGGGGGCGGACGGACCTCAACGGAACACACGTTCGGATGGTAAAACTTGATGGTTTTTCATGCGTGGATGGCCATCTGGGTCGAAATGAGGAAAGTTGGGAAAGTCGGTAAAACTCACTAACTGGGATCCCCGGTGGCCCGACGGGACCTTGGCTGAATAATCATTCGGACGGTGCATTTTGAAGGTTTTGGAATGCATGGATGGCCTCCTGGGTCGAAATCGGGAAAGTCGGGATCTCAGGAACTCGGGTCCAGGGATGCCGTACTGTACACAGCAGGAGGCCTCCGGAAAGAATACGGGAAGTCTGGGAACCCAAGTTGAAACTAGATAACCCACCCGTTTTGGAGGCTTGGCGCGGCAAAACCAGAAAAATACCACTTTTTGGGCTTCTCCCAAATAGTGCGCTCAGCAGTCCCAAAAATCCCCCATACTCCTGGGAGGGGGGGCGCTCCTAAGGTATATTAGGGGGAGGTGGTCTGTCAGCTCGGGGCAAAGTAGGATGATGTCGGATACTGAAAGGAACCTTGATTACCTCCCCTCGCGGTGTACTACATCCACCGGATCTCGGTGTTGGGATGATCCAAGGCTGCCAACATCCTACCGGCCTTGGGGACCTTCACTGAGATGAACACAGATGCGACGGTGCAACACGGATTTTGGCTTCGGGACACATTGTGCCACCCTTTTTGGGTGGATACATCATCCTGGTGCCAGATAAACGTGGCTGTGGCGTCCCCCGGGTATGGGACGGATTGTTGGCTGGATGGTTACCGGTCCGTTTTCCTGTCGGGGTGGGCAGTGCTCAAACCAGATTCTTGTGGGCTTAGGGTGTTGTGGCCTTACTATTTAGTGAATTGCATGTACCCAATGCTTGAAGATCTGGTTGCACTGTCAGCCATCGCAATGGTGGGCTGGTGGCCGTACGGATTCTGGTTTATCATGCGATGGTATGGACCGATACGGGTATTACGGTGCACCCACCGTGTCTTCGGTGAGATGTGTTCTGGCGGCTGACAGGCTGCTGGTACATTTCAAGCTGTTGGCGAATGGGCGCGAAACTGTCCGATATGGGAAACACGGCGCACCCTCCGTGTCTTCGGTGAGACGTGTTCTGGTGGCTGAGAGGCTGCTGGTCATTTCAAGCTGTTGGCGAATGGGTGCGAAACTGTCGGATACGGGACACACGGTGCACCCTCCTTGTCTTCGGAGAGATGTGTTCCGGTGGCTGAGAGGCTGCTGGTCATTTCAAGCTGTTGGCGAAGCGGTGTGATACTGTTGGATATGTGAAACATCGTGCACCCACCATGTCTTCGGTGAGATGTGTTCTGGCGGCTGAGAGGCTGCTGGTCATGTCAGGCTGTTGGCTGATGGGTGCGAAACTGTCGGAAACGGGAAACACGGTGCATCCACGTGTCTTCGGTGAGACGTGTTCAGGTGGCCGACAGGCTGCTGGTACATTTCAAGCTGTTGGCGAACGGGCGTGAAACTGTCAGATATGGGAAACACGGTGCACCCATGGTGTCATCGGTGAGATGTGTTCTGGTGGCTGACAGGCTGCTGGTACATTTCAAGCTGTTGGCGAATGGGCGCGAAACTGTTGGATACGGGAAACACGGTGCACCTGTCGTGGCTTCGGTGAGACGTGTTCTGGCGGCTGAGAGGCTGCTGGTCATGTCAAGCTATTGGCTGATGGGTGTGAAACTGTCGGATATGGGAAACACGGTGCACCCACGTGTCTTCGGTGAGATGTGTTCAGGTGGCTGAGAGGCTGCCGGTCATTTCAAGCTGCTTGCGAAGTGGTGTGATACTGTTGGATACGTGAAACACCCACTGTGTCTTTGGTGAGACGTGTTCCGGTGGCTGACAGGCTGCTGGTACATTTCAAGCTGTTGGCGAATGGGTGTGAAACTGTTGGATATGGGACACACGGTGCACCCGCCTTGTCTTTGGAGAGACGTGTTCCGGTGGCTGAGAGGCTGCTGGTCATTTCAAGCTGATGGTGATGCGGTGTGATACTGTTTGATACGTGAAACTTCGTGCACCCACCTTGTCTTCGGTGAGATGCGTTCTGGCGGCTGAGAGGCTGCTGGTCATGTCAAGCTGTTGGCTGATGGGTGCGAAACTGTCGGAAATGGGAAACATGGTGCATCCATGTGTCTTCGGTGAGATGTGTTCCGGTGTCTTAGAGACTGCCGGTCATTTCAAGCTGTAAGTGAATGGTTGCGAAACTGTGGGATATGGAAAACACGGTGCACCCACCGTGTCTTCGGTGAGACGTGTTCTGGTGGCTGACAGGCTGCTGGTACATTTCAAGCTGTTGGCGAATGGGCGCGAAACTGTCGGATACGGGAAACACGGTGCACCCTCCGTGTCTTCGGTGAGACGTGTTCTGGTGGCTGACAGGCTGCTGGTACATTTCAAGCTGTTGGCGAATGTGCGCGAAACTGTCGGATACGGGAAACACGGTGCACCCTCCGTGTCTTCGGTGAGACGTGTTCTGGTGGCTGAGAGGCTGCTGGTCATTTCAAGCTGTTGACGAATGGGTGCGAAACTGTGGGATACGGGAAACATGGAGCACCCACCTTTGTCTTCGGTGAGACGTGTTCCGGCGGCTGACAGGCTGCTGGTACATTTCAAGCTGTTGTGGAATGGGCGTGAAACTGTCAGATACAGGAAACACGGTGCACCCACCTTGGCTTCTGTGAGACGTGTTCCAGCGGCTGAGATGCTGCTGGTCATGTAAAGCTGTTTGCTGATGGGTGTGAAACTGTCGGATACGGGAAACACGGTGCTCCCACCTTGTCTCGGAGAGACGTGTTCCGGTGGCTGAGAGATGGGAAAACTCGTGAACATGTGTCCCGGGGGCGGACGGACCTCAACGGAACACACGTTCGGATGGTAAAACTTGATGGTTTTTCATGCGTGGATGGCCATCTGGGTCGAAATGAGGAAAGTTGGGAAAGTCGGTAAAACTCACTAACTGGGATCCCCGGTGGCCCGACGGGACCTTGGCTGAATAATCATTCGGACGGTGCATTTTGAAGGTTTTGGAATGCATGGATGGCCTCCTGGGTCGAAATCGGGAAAGTCGGGATCTCAGGAACTCGGGTCCAGGGAGGCCGTACTGTACACAGCAGGAGGCTTCCGGAAAGAATACGGGAAGTCTGGGAACCCAAGTTGAAACTAGATAACCAACCCGTTTTGGAGGCTTGGCGCGGCAAAATCAGAAAAATACCACTTTTTGGGCTTCTCCCAAATAGTGCGCTCAGCAGTCCCAAAAATCCCCCATACTCCTGGGAGGGGGGGCGCTCCTAAGGTATATTAGGGGGAGGTGGTCTGTCAGCTCGGGGCAAAGTAGGATGATGTCGGATACTGAAAGGAACCTTGATTACCTCCCCTCGCGGTGTACTACATCCACCGGATCTCGGTGTTGGGATGATCCAAGGCTGCCAACATCCTACCGGCCTTGGGGACCTTCACTGAGATGAACACAGATGCGACGGTGCAACACGGATTTTGGCTTCGGGACACATTGTGCCACCCTTTTTGGGTGGATACATCATCCTGGTGCCAGATAAACGTGGCTGTGGCGTCCCCTGGGTATGGGACGGATTGTTGGCTGGATTGTTACCGGTCCGTTTTCCTGTCGGGGTGGGCAGTGCTCAAACCAGATTCTTGTGGGCTTAGGGTGTTGTGGCCTTACTATTTAGTGAATTGCATGTACCCAATGCTTGAAGATCTGGTTGCACTGTCAGCCATCGCAATGGTGGGCTGGTGGCCGTACGGATTCTGGTTTATCATGCGATGGTATGGACCGATACGGGTATTACGGTGCACCCACCGTGTCTTCGGTGAGATGTGTTCTGGCGGCTGACAGGCTGCTGGTACATTTCAAGCTGTTGGCGAATGGGCGCGAAACTGTCCGATATGGGAAACACGGCGCACCCTCCGTGTCTTCGGTGAGACGTGTTCTGGTGGCTGAGAGGCTGCTGGTCATTTCAAGCTGTTGGCGAATGGGTGCGAAACTGTCGGATACGGGACACACGGTGCACCCTCCTTGTCTTCGGAGAGATGTGTTCCGGTGGCTGAGAGGCTGCTGGTCATTTCAAGCTGTTGGCGAAGCGGTGTGATACTGTTGGATATGTGAAACATCGTGCACCCACCATGTCTTCGGTGAGATGTGTTCTGGCGGCTGAGAGGCTGCTGGTCATGTCAGGCTGTTGGCTGATGGGTGCGAAACTGTCGGAAACGGGAAACACGGTGCATCCACGTGTCTTCGGTGAGACGTGTTCAGGTGGCCGACAGGCTGCTGGTACATTTCAAGCTGTTGGCGAACGGGCGCGAAACTGTCGGATACGGGAAACACGGTGCACCCATGGTGTCATCGGTGAGATGTGTTCTGGTGGCTGACAGGCTGCTGGTACATTTAAAGCTGTTGGCGAATGGGCGCGAAACTGTTGGATACGGGAAACACGGTGCACCTGTCGTGGCTTCGGTGAGACGTGTTCTGGCGGCTGAGAGGCTGCTGGTCATGTCAAGCTATTGGCTGATGGGTGTGAAACTGTTGGATATGGGAAACACGGTGCACCCACGTGTCTTCGGTGAGATGTGTTCAGGTGGCTGAGAGGCTGCCGGTCATTTCAAGCTGCTTGCGAAGTGATGTGATACTGT
>JASWHV010000190.1:182500-187500 GCA_030760725.1 Neostapfia colusana
AACCAGAAAAATACCACTTTTTGGGCTTCTCCCAAATAGTGCGCTCAGCAGTCCCAAAAATCCCCCATACTCCTGGGAGGGGGGGCGCTCCTAAGGTATATTAGGGGGAGGTGGTCTGTCAGCTCGGGGCAAAGTAGGATGATGTCGGATACTGAAAGGAACCTTGATTACCTCCCCTCGCGGTGTACTACATCCACCGGATCTCGGTGTTGGGATGATCCAAGGCTGCCAACATCCTACCGGCCTTGGGGACCTTCACTGAGATGAACACAGATGCGACGGTGCAACACGGATTTTGGCTTCGGGACACATTGTGCCACCCTTTTTGGGTGGATACATCATCCTGGTGCCAGATAAACGTGGCTGTGGCGTCCCCCGGGTATGGGACGGATTGTTGGCTGGATGGTTACCGGTCCGTTTTCCTGTCGGGGTGGGCAGTGCTCAAACCAGATTCTTGTGGGCTTAGGGTGTTGTGGCCTTACTATTTAGTGAATTGCATGTACCCAATGCTTGAAGATCTGGTTGCACTGTCAGCCATCGCAATGGTGGGCTGGTGGCCGTACGGATTCTGGTTTATCATGCGATGGTATGGACCGATACGGGTATTACGGTGCACCCACCGTGTCTTCGGTGAGATGTGTTCTGGCGGCTGACAGGCTGCTGGTACATTTCAAGCTGTTGGCGAATGGGCGCGAAACTGTCCGATATGGGAAACACGGCGCACCCTCCGTGTCTTCGGTGAGACGTGTTCTGGTGGCTGAGAGGCTGCTGGTCATTTCAAGCTGTTGGCGAATGGGTGCGAAACTGTCGGATACGGGACACACGGTGCACCCTCCTTGTCTTCGGAGAGATGTGTTCCGGTGGCTGAGAGGCTGCTGGTCATTTCAAGCTGTTGGCGAAGCGGTGTGATACTGTTGGATATGTGAAACATCGTGCACCCACCATGTCTTCGGTGAGATGTGTTCTGGCGGCTGAGAGGCTGCTGGTCATGTCAGGCTGTTGGCTGATGGGTGCGAAACTGTCGGAAACGGGAAACACGGTGCATCCACGTGTCTTCGGTGAGACGTGTTCAGGTGGCCGACAGGCTGCTGGTACATTTCAAGCTGTTGGCGAACGGGCGTGAAACTGTCGGATACGGGAAACACGGTGCACCCATGGTGTCATCGGTGAGATGTGTTCTGGTGGCTGACAGGCTGCTGGTACATTTCAAGCTGTTGGCGAATGGGCGCGAAACTGTTGGATACGGGAAACACGGTGCACCTGTCGTGGCTTCGGTGAGACGTGTTCTGGCGGCTGAGAGGCTGCTGGTCATGTCAAGCTATTGGCTGATGGGTGTGAAACTGTCGGATATGGGAAACACGGTGCACCCACGTGTCTTCGGTGAGATGTGTTCAGGTGGCTGAGAGGCTGCCGGTCATTTCAAGCTGCTTGCGAAGTGGTGTGATACTGTTGGATACGTGAAACACCCACTGTGTCTTTGGTAAGACGTGTTCCGGTGGCTGACAGGCTGCTGGTACATTTCAAGCTGTTGGCGAATGGGTGTGAAACTGTTGGATATGGGACACACGGTGCACCCGCCTTGTCTTTGGAGAGACGTGTTCCGGTGGCTGAGAGGCTGCTGGTCATTTCAAGCTGATGGTGATGTGGTGTGATACTGTTTGATACGTGAAACTTCGTGCACCCACCTTGTCTTCGGTGAGATGCGTTCTGGCGGCTGAGAGGCTGCTGGTTATGTCAAGCTGTTGGCTGATGGGTGCGAAACTGTCGGAAACGGGAAACATGGTGCATCCATGTGTCTTCGGTGAGATGTGTTCCGGTGTCTTAGAGACTGCCGGTCATTTCAAGCTGTAAGTGAATGGTTGCGAAACTGTGGGATATGGAAAACACGGTGCACCCACCGTGTCTTCGGTGAGACGTGTTCTGGTGGCTGACAGGCTGCTGGTACATTTCAAGCTGTTGGCGAATGGGCGCGAAACAGTCGGATACGGGAAACACGGTGCACCCTCCGTGTCTTCGGTGAGACGTGTTCTGGTGGCTGAGAGGCTGCTGGTCATTTCAAGCTGTTGGCGAATCGGTGCAAAACTGTCGGATAC
Organism: Neostapfia colusana; assembly: GCA_030760725.1. Taxonomy (NCBI): domain Eukaryota; kingdom Viridiplantae; phylum Streptophyta; class Magnoliopsida; order Poales; family Poaceae; genus Neostapfia; species Neostapfia colusana. The sequence continues at coordinate 184,594 of JASWHV010000190.1, forward strand.
GGTAAACATGGTGCACCCGCCGTGGCTTCGGTGAGATGTGTTCCGGTGGCTGAGAAGCTGCTGGTCATTTCAAGCTGTTGGCGAATGGGTGCAAAACTGTCGGATAAGGGACACATGGTGCACCCACCCTCGTCTTCTGTGAGACGTGTTCCAGCGGCTGAGATGCTGCTGGTCATGTAAAGCTGTTTGCTGATGGGTGTGAAACTGTCGGATACGGGAAACACGGTGCTCCCACCTTGTCTCGGAGAGACGTGTTCCGGTGGCTGAGAGATGGGAAAACTCGTGAACATGTGTCCCGGGGGCGGACGGACCTCAACGGAACACACGTTCGGATGGTAAAACTTGATGGTTTTTCATGCGTGGATGGCCATCTGGGTCGAAATGAGGAAAGTTGGGAAAGTCGGTAAAACTCACTAACTGGGATCCCCGGTGGCCCGACGGGACCTTGGCTGAATAATCATTCGGACGGTGCATTTTGAAGGTTTTGGAATGCATGGATGGCCTCCTGGGTCGAAATCGGGAAAGTCGGGATCTCAGGAACTCGGGTCCAGGGATGCCGTACTGTACACAGCAGGAGGCCTCCGGAAAGAATACGGGAAGTCTGGGAACCCAAGTTGAAACTAGATAACCAACCCGTTTTGGAGGCTTGGCGCGGCAAAACCAGAAAAATACCACTTTTTGGGCTTCTCCCAAATAGTGCGCTCAGCAGTCCCAAAAATCCCCCATACTCCTGGGAGGGGGGGCGCTCCTAAGGTATATTAGGGGGAGGTGGTCTGTCAGCTCGGGGCAAAGTAGGATGATGTCGGATACTGAAAGGAACCTTGATTACCTCCCCTCGCGGTGTACTACATCCACCGGATCTCGGTGTTGGGATGATCCAAGGCTGCCAACATCCTACCGGCCTTGGGGACCTTCACTGAGATGAACACAGATGCGATGGTGCAACACGGATTTTGGCTTTGGGACACATTGTGGCACCCTTTTTGGGTGGATACATCATCCTGGTGCCAGATAAACGTGGCTGTGGCGTCCCCCGGGTATGGGACGGATTGTTGGCTGGATGGTTACCGGTCCGTTTTCCTGTCGGGGTGGGCAGTGCTCAAACCAGATTCTTGTGGGCTTAGGGTGTTGTGGCCTTACTATTTAGTGAATTGCATGTACCCAATGCTTGAAGATCTGGTTGCACTGTCAGCCATCGCAATGGTGGGCTGGTGGCCGTACGGATTCTGGTTTATCATGCGATGGTATGGACCGATACGGGTATTACGGTGCACCCACCGTGTCTTCGGTGAGATGTGTTCTGGCGGCTGACAGGCTGCTGGTACATTTCAAGCTGTTGGCGAATGGGCGCGAAACTGTCCGATATGGGAAACACGGCGCACCCTCCGTGTCTTCGGTGAGACGTGTTCTGGTGGCTGAGAGGCTGCTGGTCATTTCAAGCTGTTGGCGAATGGGTGTGAAACTGTCGGATACGGGACACACGGTGCACCCTCCTTGTCTTCGGAGAGATGTGTTCCGGTGGCTGAGAGGCTGCTGGTCATTTCAAGCTGTTGGCGAAGCGGTGTGATACTGTTGGATATGTGAAACATCGTGCACCCACCATGTCTTCGGTGAGATGTGTTCTGGCGGCTGAGAGGCTGCTGGTCATGTCAGGCTGTTGGCTGATGGGTGCGAAACTGTCGGAAACGGGAAACACGGTGCATCCACGTGTCTTCGGTGAGACGTGTTCAGGTGGTCGACAGGCTGCTGGTACATTTCAAGCTGTTGGCGAACGGGCGCGAAACTGTCGGATACGGGAAACACGGTGCACCCATGGTGTCATCGGTGAGATGTGTTCTGGTGGCTGACAGGCTGCTGGTACATTTCAAGCTGTTGGCGAATGGGCGCGAAACTGTTGGATACGGGAAACACGGTGCACCTGTCGTGGCTTTGGTGAGACGTGTTCTGGCGGCTGAGAGGCTGCTGGTCATGTCAAGCTATTGGCTGATGGGTGTGAAACTGTCGGATATGGGAAACACGGTGCACCCACGTGTCTTCGGTGAGATGTGTTCAGGTGGCTGAGAGGCTGCCGGTCATTTCAAGCTGCTCGCGAAGTGGTGTGATACTGTTGGATACGTGAAACACCCACTGTGTCTTTGGTGAGACGTGTTCTGGTGGCTGACAGGCTGCTGGTACATTTCAAGCTGTTGGCGAATGGGTGTCAAACTGTTGGATATGGGACACACGGTGCACCCGCCTTGTCTTTGGAGAGACGTGTTCCGGTGGCTGAGAGGCTGCTGGTCATTTCAAGCTGATGGTGATGCGGTGTGATACTGTTTGATACGTGAAACTTCGTGCACCCACCTTGTCTTCGGTGAGATGCGTTCTGGCGGCTGAGAGGCTGCTGGTCATGTCAAGCTGTTGGCTGATGGGTGCGAAACTGTCGGAAACGGGAAACATGGTGCATCCATGTGTCTTCGGTGAGATGTGTTCCGGTGTCTTAGAGACTGCCGGTCATTTCAAGCTGTAAGTGAATGGTTGCGAAACTGTGGGATATGGAAAACACGGTGCACCCACCGTGTCTTCGGTGAGACGTGTTCTGGTGGCTGACAGGCTGCTGGTACATTTCAAGCTGTTGGCGAATGGGCGCGAAACTGTCGGATACGGGAAACACGGTGCACCCTCCGTGTCTTCGGTGAGACGTGTTCTGGTGGCTGAGAGGCTGCTGGTCATTTCAAGCTGTTGGCGAATCGGTGCAAAACTGTCGGATACGGTAAACATGGTGCACCCGCCGTGGCTTCGGTGAGATGTGTTCCGGTGGCTGAGAAGCTGCTGGTCATTTCAAGCTGTTGGCGAATGGGTGCAAAACTGTCGGATAAGGGACACATGGTGCACCCACCCTCGTCTTCAGAGAGACGTGTTCCTGTG
>JASWHV010000191.1:0-191156 GCA_030760725.1 Neostapfia colusana
TTTTATAAAAAATTCAAAGGGGTTAGCCTTTGGTTTTTTAACCAAAAACAGTTATTTCCATCAAAACTTGCCATAAATTCGGCTTTCTTCCCCATGAAGCTTCTTATCTTTGTCATATACGTGTTACCTTGTCATACTTAAAATTTTGAAGCATTTCAGAAAATATCAAATTTTTTATAAAAAATCCAAAGGGGTTAGCCTTTGGTTTTTTTACCAAAAAAAGCGATTTCCATCAAAACTTGCCATAAATTTGGTTTTCTTCCCCATGAAGCTTCTTATCTTTTTCATATACGTGTTATCTTGTCATACTTAAATTTTGAAGCATTTAGGAAAATATCAAAGTTTTTATAAAAAATCCAAAGAGGTTAGCCTTTGGTTCTTTTACCAAAAACAGCGATTTCCATCAAAACTTGCCATAAATTCGGTTTTATTTCCCATGAAACTTCTTATTTTTGTCATATACGTGTTATCTTGTCATACTTAAATTTTGAAGCATTTCGGAAAATATCACTTTTTTATAAAAATCCAAAGGGGTTAGCCTTTGGGTTTTTTTTTACCAAAAACAGCGGTTTCCATCAAAACTCACCATAAATTCAGTTTTCTTGCCCATGAAGCTTCTTATCTTTGTCATATACGTGTTATCTAGTCATACTTAAAATTTGAAGCATTTCAGAAAATATCAATTTTTTATAAAAAATCCAAAGGGTTTAGCCTTTGGTTTTTTTACCAAAAACAGCGATTTCCATCAAAACTTGCCATAAATTCGGCTTTCTTCCCCATGAAGCTTCTTATCTTTGTCATATACGTGTTATCCTTGTCATACTTAAAATTTTGAAGCATTTTGGAAAATATCAAATTTTTTATAAAAAATCCAAAGGGGTTAGCCTTTGGTTTTTTTACCAAAAAAAGCGATTTCCATCAAAACTTGCCATAAATTTGGTTTTCTTCCCCATGAAGCTTCTTATCTTTGTCATATACGTGTTACCTTGTCATACTTAAAATTTTGAAGCATTTCGGAAAATATCAATTTTTTATAAAAAATCCAAAGGGGTTAGCCTTTGGTTTTTTTACCAAAAAAAAGCGAATTCCATCAAAACTTGCCATAAATTCGGCTTTCTTGCCCATGAAGCTTTTTATCTTTGTCGTATACGTGTTATCTTGTCATACTTAAATTTTGAAGCATTTTGGAAAATATCAATTTTTTTATAAAAATCCAAAGGTGTTAGCCTTTGGTTTTTTTTACCAAAAACAGCGATTTCCATCAAAACTTGCCGTAAATTCGGTTTTCATGCCCATGAAGCTTCTTATCTTTGTCGTATACGTGTTATCTTATCATACTTAAATTTTGAAGCATTTCGGAAAATATCAAATTTTTTATAAAAATCCAAAGGTGTTAGCCTTTGGTTTTTTACCAAAAACAGCGATTTCCATCAAAACTTGCCATAAATTTGGCTTTCTTCCCCATGAAGCTTCTTATCTTTGTCATATACGTGTTATCTAGTCATACTTAAAATTTTGAAGCATTTCAGAAAATATCAATTTTTTATAAAAAATCCAAAGGGGTTAGCCTTTGGTTTTTTACCAAAAACATCGATTTCCATCAAAACTTGCCATAAATTCGGCTTTCTTCCCCATGAAGCTTCTTATCTTTGTCATATACGTGTTATCTTGTCATACTTAAAATTTTGAAGCATTTCAGAAAATATCAATTTTTTTATAAAAAATCCAAAGGGGTTAGCCTTTGGTTTTTTTACCAAAAAAAGCGATTTCCATCAAAACTTGCCATAAATTTGGTTTTCATCCCCATGAAGCTTCTTATCTTTGTCATATACGTGTTATCTTGGCATACTTAAATTTTGAAGCATTTCGGAAAATATCAAATTTTTTATAAAAATCCAAAGGGGTTAGCCTTTGGTTTTTTACCAAAAACAGCGGTTTCCATCAAAACTCACCATAAAATCAGTTTTCTTGCCCATGAAGCTTCTTATCTTTGTCATATACGTGTTATCTTGTAATACTTAAAATTTTGAAGCATTTCAGATAATATCAAATTTTTTATAAAAAATCGAAAGGGGTTAGCCTTTTTTATTTTTACCAAAAAAAGCGATTTCCATCGAAACTTGCCATAAAAATTTGGTTTTCTTCCCCATGAAGATTCTTATCTTTGTCATATACGTGTTACCTTGTCATACTTAAAATTTTGAAGCATTTTAGAAAATATCAAATTTTTTATAAAAAATCCAAAGGGGTTAGCCTTTGTTTTTTTTACCAAAAACAGCGGTTTCCATCAAAATCCACCATAAATTCAGTTTTCTTGCCCATGAAGCTTCTTATCTTTGTCGTATACGTGTTATCTTGTCATACTTAAAATTTTGAAGCATTTCACAAAATATCAAATTTTTTATAAAAAATCCAAAGGGGATAGCATTTGGTTTTTTTACCAAAAACAGCGATTTCCATCAAAACTTGCCATAAATTCGGCTTTCTTGCCAATGAAGCTTTTTATCTTTGTCATATACGTGTTATCTTGTCATACTTAAATTTTGAAGCATTTTGGAAAATATCAATTTTTTATAAAAATCCAAAGGTGTTAGCCTTTGGTTTTTTTACCAAAAACAGCGATTTCCATCAAAACTTGCCATAAATTCGGCTTTCTTCCCCATGAGCTTCTTATCTTTGTCATATACCTGTTATCTTGTCATACTTAAAATTTTGAAGCATTTCAGAAAATATCAAATTTTTTATAAAAATCCAAAGGGGTTAGCCTTTGGTTTTTTTTACCAAAAAAAGCGATTTCCATCAAAACTTGCCATAAATTTGGTTTTCTTCCCCATGAAGCTTCTTATCTTTTTCATATACGTGTTGTCTTGTCATACTTAAATTTTGAAGCATTTAGAAAAATATCAACAAATTTATAAAAAATCCAAAGGGGTTAGCCTTTGGTTATTTTTACCAAAAACAGCGATTTCCATCAGAACTTGCCGTAAATTCGGTTTTCTTGCCCATGGAGCTTCTTATCTTTGTCATATATGTGTTATCTTGTCATACTTAAATTTTGAAGCATTTTGGAAAATATCAATTTTTTTATAAAAATCCAAAGTGGTTAGCCTTTGTTTTTTTTTACCAAAAACAGCGGTTTCCATCAAAACTCACCATAAATTCAGTTTTCTTGCCCATGAAGCTTCTTATCTTTGTCGTATACGTGTTATCTTATCATACTTAAATTTTGAAGCATTTCGGAAAATATCAAATTTTTTATAAAAATCCAAAGGTGTTAGCCTTTGGTTTTTTTACCAAAAACAGCGATTTCCATCAAAACTTGCCATAAATTCGGCTTTCTTCCCCATGAAGCTTCTTATCTTTGTCATATACGTGTTACCTTGTCATACTTAAAATTTTGAAGCATTTCGGAAAATATCAATTTTTTATAAAAAATCCAAAGGGGTTAGCCTATGGTTTTTTTACCAAAAAAAAGCGAATTCCATCAAAACTTGCCATAAATTTTGTTTTCTTCCCCATGAAGCTTCTTATCTTTTTCATATACGTGTTGTCTTGTCATACTTAAATTTTGAAGCATTTAGGAAAATATCAAAAATTTTATAAAAAATCCAAAAGGGTTAGCCTTTGGTTATTTTTACCAAAAACAGCGATTTCCATCAAAACTTGCCGTAAATTCGGTTTTCTTGCCCATGGAGCTTCTTATCTTTTTCATATACGTGTTACCTTGTCATACTTAAATTTTGAAGCATTTCGGAAAATATCAATTTTTTTATAAAAATCCAAAGGGGTTAGCCTTTGTTTTTTTACCAAAAACAGCGGTTTCCATCAAAACTCACCATAAATTCGGCTTTCTTCCCCATGAAGCTTCTTATCTTTGTCATATACGTGTTATCTTGTCATACTTAAAATTTTGAAGCATTTCAGAAAATATCAAATTTTTAAAAAAAAAATCCAAAGGGGTTAGCCTTTTTATTTTTACCAAAAAAGCAATTTCCATCAAAACTTGCCATAAAAATTTGATTTTCTTCCCCATGAACCTTCTTATCTTTGTCATATACGTGTTGCCTTGTCATACTTAAAATTTTGAAGCAATTCAGAAAATATCAAATTTTTTATAAAAAATCCAAAGGGGTTAGCCTTTGTTTTTTTACCAAAAACAGTGGTTTCCATCAAAACTCCCCATAAATTCAGTTTTCTTGCCCATGAAGCTTCTTTTCTTTGTCGTATACGTGTTATCTTGTCATACTTAAAATTTTGAAGCATTTCAGAAAATATCAAATTTTTAATAAAAAGTACAAAGGGGTTGGCCTTTTTTATTTTTACCAAAAAAAGCGATTTCCATCGAAACTTGCCATAAAAAGTTGGTTTTCTTCCCCATGAAGCTTCTTATCTTTGTCATATACGTGTTATCTTGTCATACTTAAAATTTCGAAGCATTTCAAAAAATATCAAATTTTTTATAAAAAATTCAAAGGGGTTAGCCTTTGGTTTTTTAACCAAAAACAGTTATTTCCATCAAAACTTGCCATAAATTCGGCTTTCTTCCCCATGAAGCTTCTTATCTTTGTCATATACGTGTTACCTTGTCATACTTAAAATTTTGAAGCATTTCAGAAAATATCAAATTTTTTATAAAAAATCCAAAGGGGTTAGCCTTTGGTTTTTTTTACCAAAAAAAGCGATTTCCATCAAAACTTGCCATAAATTTGGTTTTCTTCCCCATGAAGCTTCTTATCTTTTTCATATACGTGTTATCTTGTCATACTTAAATTTGAAGCATTTAGGAAAATATCAAAGTTTTTATAAAAAATCCAAAGAGGTTAGCCTTTGGTTCTTTTACCAAAAACAGCGATTTCCATCAAAACTTGCCATAAATTCGGTTTTCTTTCCCATGAAACTTCTTATTTTTGTCATATACGTGTTATCTTGTCATACTTAAATTTTGAAGCATTTCGGAAAATATCACTTTTTTATAAAAATCCAAAGGGGTTAGCCTTTGGGTTTTTTTTACCAAAAAACAGAGGTTTCCATCAAAACTCACCATAAATTCAGTTTTCTTGCCCATGAAGCTTCTTATCTTTGTCATATACGTGTTATCTAGTCATACTTAAAATTTTGAAGCATTTCAGAAAATATCAATTTTTATAAAAAAAATCCAAAGGGTTTAGCCTTTGGTTTTTTTACCAAAAACAGCGATTTCCATCAAAACTTGCCATAAATTCGGCTTTCTTCCCCATGAAGCTTCTTATCTTTGTCATATACGTGTTATCTTGTCATACTTAAAATTTTGAAGCATTTGGAAAATATCAAATTTTTTATAAAAAAATCCAAAGGGGTTAGCCTTTGGTTTTTTTTACCAAAAAAAGCGATTTCCATCAAAACTTGCCATAAATTTGGTTTTCTTCCCCATGAAGCTTCTTATCTTTGTCATATACGTGTTACCTTGTCATACTTAAAATTTTGAAGCATTTCGGAAAATATCAATTTTTTATAAAAAATCCAAAGGGGTTAGCCTTTGGTTTTTTTTACCAAAAAAAAGCGAATTCCATCAAAACTTGCCATAAATTCGGCTTTCTTGCCCATGAAGCTTTTTATCTTTGTCGTATACGTGTTATCTTGTCATACTTAAATTTTGAAGCATTTTGGAAAATATCAATTTTTTTATAAAAATCCAAAGGTGTTAGCCTTTGGTTTTTTTTACCAAAAACAGCGATTTCCATCAAAACTTGCCGTAAATTCGGTTTTCATGCCCATGAAGCTTCTTATCTTTGTCGTATACGTGTTATCTTATCATACTTAAATTTTGAAGCATTTCGGAAAATATCAAATTTTTTATAAAAATCCAAAGGTGTTAGCCTTTGGTTTTTTACCAAAAACAGCGATTTCCATCAAAACTTGCCATAAATTCGGCTTTCTTCCCCATGAAGCTTCTTATCTTTGTCATATACGTGTTATCTAGTCATACTTAAAATTTTGAAGCATTTCAGAAAATATCAATTTTTTTATAAAAAATCCAAAGGGGTTAGCCTTTGGTTTTTTACCAAAAACATCGATTTCCATCAAAACTTGCCATAAATTCGGCTTTCTTCCCCATGAAGCTTCTTATCTTTGTCATATACGTGTTATCTTGTCATACTTAAAATTTTGAAGCATTTCAGAAAATATCAATTTTTTTATAAAAAATCCAAAGGGGTTAGCCTTTGGTTTTTTTACCAAAAAAAAGCGATTTCCATCAAAACTTGCCATAAATTTGGTTTTCATCCCCATGAAGCTTCTTATCTTTGTCATATACGTGTTATCTTGGCATACTTAAATTTTGAAGCATTCGGAAAATATCAAATTTTTTATAAAAATCCAAAGGGGTTAGCCTTTGGTTTTTTACCAAAAACAGCGGTTTCCATCAAAACTCACCATAAAATCAGTTTTCTTGCCCATGAAGCTTCTTATCTTTGTCATATACGTGTTATCTTGTAATACTTAAAATTTTGAAGCATTTCAGAAAATATCAAATTTTTTATAAAAAATCGAAAGGGGTTAGCCTTTTTTATTTTTACCAAAAAAAGCGATTTCCATCGAAACTTGCCATAAAAATTTGGTTTTCTTCCCCATGAAGATTCTTATCTTTGTCATATACGTGTTACCTTGTCATACTTAAAATTTTGAAGCATTTCAGAAAATATCAAATTTTTTATAAAAAATCCAAAGGGGTTAGCCTTTGTTTTTTTTTACCAAAAACAGCGGTTTCCATCAAAATCCACCATAAATTCAGTTTTCTTGCCCATGAAGCTTCTTATCTTTGTCGTATACGTGTTATCTTGTCATACTTAAAATTTTGAAGCATTTCACAAAATATCAAATTTTTTATAAAAAATCCAAAGGGGATAGCATTTGGTTTTTTTACCAAAAACAGCGATTTCCATCAAAACTTGCCATAAATTCGGCTTTCTTGCCAATGAAGCTTTTTATCTTTGTCATATACGTGTTATCTTGTCATACTTAAATTTTGAAGCATTTTGGAAAATATCAATTTTTTATAAAAATCCAAAGGTGTTAGCCTTTGGTTTTTTTACCAAAAACAGCGATTTCCATCAAAACTTGCCATAAATTCGGCTTTCTTCCCCATGAAGCTTCTTATCTTTGTCATATACGTGTTATCTTGTCATACTTAAAATTTTGAAGCATTTCAGAAAATATCAAATTTTTAAAAAAAATCCAAAGGGGTTAGCCTTTTTATTTTTACCAAAAAAGCAATTTCCATCGAAACTTGCCATAAAAATTTGATTTTCTTCCCCATGAACCTTCTTATCTTTGTCATATACGTGTTGCCTTGTCATACTTAAAATTTTGAAGCAATTCAGAAAATATCAAATTTTTTATAAAAAATCCAAAGGGGTTAGCCTTTGTTTTTTTACCAAAAACAGTGGTTTCCATCAAAACTCCCCATAAATTCAGTTTTCTTGCCCATGAAGCTTCTTTTCTTTGTCGTATACGTGTTATCTTGTCATACTTAAAATTTTGAAGCATTTCAGAAAATATCAAATTTTTAATAAAAAGTACAAAGGGGTTGGCCTTTTTTATTTTTACCAAAAAAAGCGATTTCCATCGAAACTTGCCATAAAAAGTTGGTTTTCTTCCCCATGAAGCTTCTTATCTTTGTCATATACGTGTTATCTTGTCATACTTAAAATTTCGAAGCATTTCAAAAAATATCAAATTTTTTATAAAAAATTCAAAGGGGTTAGCCTTTAGTTTTTTTTACCAAAAACAGCGATTTCCATCAAAACTTGCCATAAATTCGGCTTTCTTCCCCATGAGCTTCTTATCTTTGTCATATACGTGTTATCTTGTCATACTTAAAATTTTGAAGCATTTCGGAAAATATCAATTTTTTATAAAAAATCCAAAGGGGTTAGCCTTTGGTTTTTTTACCAAAAAAAAGCGAATTCCATCAAAACTTGCCATAAATTCGGCTTTCTTGCCCATGAAGCTTTTTATCTTTGTCGTATACGTGTTATCTTGTCATACTTAAATTTTGAAGCATTTTGGAAAATATCAATTTTTTTATAAAAATCCAAAGGTGTTAGCCTTTGGTTTTTTTTACCAAAAACAGCGATTTCCATCAAAACTTGCCGTAAATTCGGTTTTCATGCCCATGAAGCTTCTTATCTTTGTCGTATACGTGTTATCTTATCATACTTAAATTTTGAAGCATTTCGGAAAATATCAAATTTTTTATAAAAATCCAAAGGTGTTAGCCTTTGGTTTTTTTACCAAAAACAGCGATTTCCATCAAAACTTGCCATAAATTCGGCTTTCTTCCCCATGAAGCTTCTTATCTTTGTCATATACGTGTTATCTAGTCATACTTAATATTTTGAAGCATTTCAGAAAATATCAATTTTTTTATAAAAAATCCAAAGGGGTTAGCCTTTGGTTTTTTACCAAAAACATCGATTTCCATCAAAACTTGCCATAAATTCGGCTTTTCTTCCCCATGAAGCTTCTTATCTTTGTCATATACGTGTTATCTTGTCATACTTAAAATTTTGAAGCATTTCAGAAAATATCAATTTTTTTATAAAAAATCCAAAGGGGTTAGCCTTTGGTTTTTTTACCAAAAAAAGCGATTTCCATCAAAACTTGCCATAAATTTGGTTTTCATCCCCATGAAGCTTCTTATCTTTGTCATATACGTGTTATCTTGGCATACTTAAATTTTGAAGCATTTCGGAAAATATCAAATTTTTTATAAAAATCCAAAGGGGTTAGCCTTTGGTTTTTTACCAAAAACAGCGGTTTCCATCAAAACTCACCATAAAATCAGTTTTCTTGCCCATGAAGCTTCTTATCTTTGTCATATACGTGTTATCTTGTAATACTTAAAATTTTGAAGCATTTCAGAAAATATCAAATTTTTTATAAAAAATCGAAAGGGGTTAGCCTTTTTTATTTTTACCAAAAAAAGCGATTTCCATCGAAACTTGCCATAAAAATTTGGTTTTCTTCCCCATGAAGATTCTTATCTTTGTCATATACGTGTTACCTTGTCATACTTAAAATTTTGAAGCATTTCAGAAAATATCAAATTTTTTATAAAAAATCCAAAGGGGTTAGCCTTTGTTTTTTTTTACCAAAAACAGCGGTTTCCATCAAAATCCACCATAAATTCAGTTTTCTTGCCCATGAAGCTTCTTATCTTTGTCGTATACGTGTTATCTTGTCATACTTAAAATTTTGAAGCATTTCACAAAATATCAAATTTTTTATAAAAAATCCAAAGGGGATAGCATTTGGTTTTTTTACCAAAAACAGCGATTTCCATCAAAACTTGCCATAAATTCGGCTTTCTTGCCAATGAAGCTTTTTATCTTTGTCATATACGTGTTATCTTGTCATACTTAAATTTTGAAGCATTTTGGAAAATATCAATTTTTTATAAAAATCCAAAGGTGTTAGCCTTTGGTTTTTTTACCAAAAACAGCGATTTCCATCAAAACTTGCCATAAATTCGGCTTTCTTCCCCATGAAGCTTCTTATCTTTGTCATATACGTGTTATCTTGTCATACTTAAAATTTTGAAGCATTTCAGAAAATATCAAATTTTTAAAAAAAATCCAAAGGGGTTAGCCTTTTTATTTTTACCAAAAAAGCAATTTCCATCGAAACTTGCCATAAAAATTTGATTTTCTTCCCCATGAACCTTCTTATCTTTGTCATATACGTGTTGCCTTGTCATACTTAAAATTTTGAAGCAATTCAGAAAATATCAAATTTTTTATAAAAAATCCAAAGGGGTTAGCCTTTGTTTTTTTACCAAAAACAGTGGTTTCCATCAAAACTCCCCATAAATTCAGTTTTCTTGCCCATGAAGCTTCTTTTCTTTGTCGTATACGTGTTATCTTGTCATACTTAAAATTTTGAAGCATTTCAGAAAATATCAAATTTTTAATAAAAAGTACAAAGGGGTTGGCCTTTTTTATTTTTACCAAAAAAAGCGATTTCCATCGAAACTTGCCATAAAAAGTTGGTTTTCTTCCCCATGAAGCTTCTTATCTTTGTCATATACGTGTTATCTTGTCATACTTAAAATTTCGAAGCATTTCAAAAAATATCAAATTTTTTATAAAAAATTCAAAGGGGTTAGCCTTTGGTTTTTTAACCAAAAACAGTTATTTCCATCAAAACTTGCCATAAATTCGGCTTTCTTCCCCATGAAGCTTCTTATCTTTGTCATATACGTGTTACCTTGTCATACTTAAAATTTTGAAGCATTTCAGAAAATATCAAATTTTTTATAAAAAATCCAAAGGGGTTAGCCTTTGGTTTTTTTACCAAAAAAAGCGATTTCCATCAAAACTTGCCATAAATTTGGTTTTCTTCCCCATGAAGCTTCTTATCTTTTTCATATACGTGTTATCTTGTCATACTTAAATTTTGAAGCATTTAGGAAAATATCAAAGTTTTTATAAAAAATCCAAAGAGGTTAGCCTTTGGTTCTTTTACCAAAAACAGCGATTTCCATCAAAACTTGCCATAAATTCGGTTTTCTTTCCCATGAAACTTCTTATTTTTGTCATATACGTGTTATCTTGTCATACTTAAATTTTGAAGCATTTCGGAAAATATCACTTTTTTATAAAAATCCAAAGGGGTTAGCCTTTGGGTTTTTTTTACCAAAAACAGCGGTTTCCATCAAAACTCACCATAAATTCAGTTTTCTTGCCCATGAAGCTTCTTATCTTTGTCATATACGTGTTATCTAGTCATACTTAAAATTTTGAAGCATTTCAGAAAATATCAATTTTTTATAAAAAAATCCAAAGGGTTTAGCCTTTGGTTTTTTTACCAAAAACAGCGATTTCCATCAAAACTTGCCATAAATTCGGCTTTCTTCCCATGAAGCTTCTTATCTTTGTCATATACGTGTTATCTTGTCATACTTAAAATTTTGAAGCATTTTGGAAAATATCAAATTTTTTATAAAAAATCCAAAGGGGTTAGCCTTTGGTTTTTTTACCAAAAAAAGCGATTTCCATCAAAACTTGCCATAAATTTGGTTTTCTTCCCCATGAAGCTTCTTATCTTTGTCATATACGTGTTACCTTGTCATACTTAAAATTTTGAAGCATTTCGGAAAATATCAATTTTTTATAAAAAATCCAAAGGGGTTAGCCTTTGGTTTTTTTACCAAAAAAAAGCGAATTCCATCAAAACTTGCCATAAATTCGGCTTTCTTGCCCATGAAGCTTTTTATCTTTGTCGTATACGTGTTATCTTGTCATACTTAAATTTTGAAGCATTTTGGAAAATATCAATTTTTTTATAAAAATCCAAAGGTGTTAGCCTTTGGTTTTTTTTTACCAAAAACAGCGATTTCCATCAAAACTTGCCGTAAATTCGGTTTTCATGCCCATGAAGCTTCTTATCTTTGTCGTATACGTGTTATCTTATCATACTTAAATTTTGAAGCATTTCGGAAAATATCAAATTTTTTATAAAAATCCAAAGGTGTTAGCCTTTGGTTTTTTTACCAAAAACAGCGATTTCCATCAAAACTTGCCATAAATTTGGCTTTCTTCCCCATGAAGCTTCTTATCTTTGTCATATACGTGTTATCTAGTCATACTTAAAATTTTGAAGCATTTCAGAAAATATCAATTTTTTATAAAAAATCCAAAGGGGTTAGCCTTTGGTTTTTTACCAAAAACATCGATTTCCATCAAAACTTGCCATAAATTCGGCTTTCTTCCCCATGAAGCTTCTTATCTTTGTCATATACGTGTTATCTTGTCATACTTAAAATTTTGAAGCATTTCAGAAAATATCAATTTTTTTATAAAAAATCCAAAGGGGTTAGCCTTTGGTTTTTTTACCAAAAAAAGCGATTTCCATCAAAACTTGCCATAAATTTGGTTTTCATCCCCATGAAGCTTCTTATCTTTGTCATATACGTGTTATCTTGGCATACTTAAATTTTGAAGCATTTCGGAAAATATCAAATTTTTTATAAAAATCCAAAGGGGTTAGCCTTTGGTTTTTTACCAAAAACAGCGGTTTCCATTAAAACTCACCATAAAATCAGTTTTCTTGCCCATGAAGCTTCTTATCTTTGTCATATACGTGTTATCTTGTAATACTTAAAATTTTGAAGCATTTCAGAAAATATCAAATTTTTTATAAAAAATCGAAAGGGGTTAGCCTTTTTTATTTTTACCAAAAAAAGCGATTTCCATCGAAACTTGCCATAAAAATTTGGTTTTCTTCCCCATGAAGATTCTTATCTTTGTCATATACGTGTTACCTTGTCATACTTAAAATTTTGAAGCATTTCAGAAAATATCAAATTTTTTATAAAAAATCCAAAGGGGTTAGCCTTTGTTTTTTTTTACCAAAAACAGCGGTTTCCATCAAAATCCACCATAAATTCAGTTTTCTTGCCCATGAAGCTTCTTATCTTTGTCGTATACGTGTTATCTTGTCATACTTAAAATTTTGAAGCATTTCACAAAATATCAAATTTTTTATAAAAAATCCAAAGGGGATAGCATTTGGTTTTTTTACCAAAAACAGCGATTTCCATCAAAACTTGCCATAAATTCGGCTTTCTTGCCAAGAAGCTTTTTATCTTTGTCATATACGTGTTATCTTGTCATACTTAAATTTTGAAGCATTTTGGAAAATATCAATTTTTTATAAAAATCCAAAGGTGTTAGCCTTTGGTTTTTTTACCAAAAACAGCGATTTCCATCAAAACTTGCCATAAATTCGGCTTTCTTCCCCATGAGCTTCTTATCTTTGTCATATACCTGTTATCTTGTCATACTTAAAATTTTGAAGCATTTCAGAAAATATCAAATTTTTTATAAAAATCCAAAGGGGTTAGCCTTTGGTTTTTTTTACCAAAAAAAGCGATTTCCATCAAAACTTGCCATAAATTTGGTTTTCTTCCCCATGAAGCTTCTTATCTTTTTCATATACGTGTTGTCTTGTCATACTTAAATTTTGAAGCATTTAGAAAAATATCAACAAATTTATAAAAAATCCAAAGGGGTTAGCCTTTGGTTATTTTTACCAAAAACAGCGATTTCCATCAGAACTTGCCGTAAATTCGGTTTTCTTGCCCATGGAGCTTCTTATATTTGTCATATATGTGTTATCTTGTCATACTTAAATTTTGAAGCATTTTGGAAAATATCAATTTTTTTATAAAAATCCAAAGTGGTTAGCCTTTGTTTTTTTTTTACCAAAAACAGCGGTTTCCATCAAAACTCACCATAAATTCAGTTTTCTTGCCCATGAAGCTTCTTATCTTTGTCGTATACGTGTTATCTTATCATACTTAAATTTTGAAGCATTTCGGAAAATATCAAATTTTTTATAAAAATCCAAAGGTGTTAGCCTTTGGTTTTTTTACCAAAAACAGCGATTTCCATCAAAACTTGCCATAAATTCGGCTTTCTTCCCCATGAAGCTTCTTATCTTTGTCATATACGTGTTATCTTGTCATACTTAAAATTTTGAAGCATTTCAGAAAATATCAAATTTTTAAAAAAATCCAAAGGGGTTAGCCTTTGGTTTTTTTACCAAAAAAAGCGACTTCCATCAAAACTTGCCATAAATTTGGTTTTCTTCCCCATGAAGCTTCTTATCTTTGTCATATACGTGTTACCTTGTCATACTTAAAATTTTGAAGCATTTCGGAAAATATCAATTTTTTATAAAAAATCCAAAGGGGTTAGCCTTTGGTTTTTTTACCAAAAAAAGCGAATTCCATCAAAACTTGCCATAAATTTTGTTTTCTTCCCCATGAAGCTTCTTATCTTTTTCATATACGTGTTGTCTTGTCATACTTAAATTTTGAAGCATTTAGGAAAATATCAAAAATTTTATAAAAAATCCAAAAGGGTTAGCCTTTGGTTATTTTTACCAAAAACAGCGATTTCCATCAAAACTTGCCGTAAATTCGGTTTTCTTGCCCATGGAGCTTCTTATCTTTGTCATATACGTGTTACCTTGTCATACTTAAATTTTGAAGCATTTCGGAAAATATCAATTTTTTTATAAAAATCCAAAGGGGTTAGCCTTTGTTTTTTTACCAAAAACAGCGGTTTCCATCAAAACTCACCATAAATTCGGCTTTCTTCCCCATGAAGCTTCTTATCTTTGTCATATACGTGTTATCTTGTCATACTTAAAATTTTGAAGCATTTCAGAAAATATCAAATTTTTAAAAAAAATCCAAAGGGGTTAGCCTTTTTATTTTTACCAAAAAAGCAATTTCCATCGAAACTTGCCATAAAAATTTGATTTTCTTCCCCATGAACCTTCTTATCTTTGTCATATACGTGTTGCCTTGTCATACTTAAAATTTTGAAGCAATTCAGAAAATATCAAATTTTTTATAAAAAATCCAAAGGGGTTAGCCTTTGTTTTTTTTACCAAAAACAGTGGTTTCCATCAAAACTCCCCATAAATTCAGTTTTCTTGCCCATGAAGCTTCTTTTCTTTGTCGTATACGTGTTATCTTGTCATACTTAAAATTTTGAAGCATTTCAGAAAATATCAAATTTTTAATAAAAAGTACAAAGGGGTTGGCCTTTTTTATTTTTACCAAAAAAAGCGATTTCCATCGAAACTTGCCATAAAAAGTTGGTTTTCTTCCCCATGAAGCTTCTTATCTTTGTCATATACGTGTTATCTTGTCATACTTAAAATTTCGAAGCATTTCAAAAAATATCAAATTTTTTATAAAAAATTCAAAGGGGTTAGCCTTTGGTTTTTTAACCAAAAACAGTTATTTCCATCAAAACTTGCCATAAATTCGGCTTTCTTCCCCATGAAGCTTCTTATCTTTGTCATATACGTGTTACCTTGTCATACTTAAAATTTTGAAGCATTTCAGAAAATATCAAATTTTTTATAAAAAATCCAAAGGGGTTAGCCTTTGGTTTTTTTACCAAAAAAAGCGATTTCCATCAAAACTTGCCATAAATTTGGTTTTCTTCCCCATGAAGCTTCTTATCTTTTTCATATACGTGTTATCTTGTCATACTTAAATTTTGAAGCATTTAGGAAAATATCAAAGTTTTTATAAAAAATCCAAAGAGGTTAGCCTTTGGTTCTTTTACCAAAAACAGCGATTTCCATCAAAACTTGCCATAAATTCGGTTTTCTTTCCCATGAAACTTCTTATTTTTGTCATATACGTGTTATCTTGTCATACTTAAATTTTGAAGCATTTCGGAAAATATCACTTTTTTATAAAAATCCAAAGGGGTTAGCCTTTGGGTTTTTTTTACCAAAAACAGCGGTTTCCATCAAAACTCACCATAAATTCAGTTTTCTTGCCCATGAAGCTTCTTATCTTTGTCATATACGTGTTATCTAGTCATACTTAAAATTTTGAAGCATTTCAGAAAATATCAATTTTTTATAAAAAAATCCAAAGGGTTTAGCCTTTGGTTTTTTTACCAAAAACAGCGATTTCCATCAAAACTTGCCATAAATTCGGCTTTCTTCCCCATGAAGCTTCTTATCTTTGTCATATACGTGTTATCTTGTCATACTTAAAATTTTGAAGCATTTTGGAAAATATCAAATTTTTTATAAAAAATCCAAAGGGGTTAGCCTTTGGTTTTTTTACCAAAAAAAGCGATTTCCATCAAAACTTGCCATAAATTTGGTTTTCTTCCCCATGAAGCTTCTTATCTTTGTCATATACGTGTTACCTTGTCATACTTAAAATTTTGAAGCATTTCGGAAAATATCAATTTTTTATAAAAAATCCAAAGGGGTTAGCCTTTGGTTTTTTTACCAAAAAAAAGCGAATTCCATCAAAACTTGCCATAAATTTTGTTTTCTTCCCCATGAAGCTTCTTATCTTTTTCATATACGTGTTGTCAAGTCATACTTAAATTTTGAAGCATTTAGGAAAATATCAAAAATTTTATAAAAAATCCAAAAGGGTTAGCCTTTGGTTATTTTTACCAAAAACAGCGATTTCCATCAAAACTTGCCGTAAATTCGGTTTTCTTGCCCATGGAGCTTCTTATCTTTGTCATATACGTGTTACCTTGTCATACTTAAATTTTGAAGCATTTCGGAAATATCAATTTTTTTATAAAAATTCAAAGGGGTTAGCCTTTGTTTTTTTACCAAAAAAAGCGGTTTCCATCAAAACTCACCATAAATTCAGTTTTCTTGCCCATGAAGCTTCTTATCTTTTCGTATACGTGTTATCTTGTCATACTTAGAATTTTGAAGCATTTCAGAAAATATCAAAATTTTTATATAAAATCCAAAGGGGTTAGCCTTTGGTTTTTTACCAAAAACAGCGATTTCCATCAAAACTTGCCATAAATTCAGTTTTCTTGCCCATGAAGCTTCTTATCTTTGTCATATACGTGTTATCTTGTCATACTTAAAATTTTGAAGCATTTCAGAAAATATCAATTTTTATAAAAAATCCAAAGGATTTAGCCTTTGGTTTTTTACCAAAAACAGCGATTTCCATCAAAACTTGCCATAAATTCGGCTTTCTTCCCCATGAGCTTCTTATCTTTGTCATATACGTGTTATCTTGTCATACTTAAAATTTTGAAGCATTTCGGAAAATATCAAATTTTTTATAAAAAATCCAAAGGGGTTAGCCTTTGGTTTTTTTACCAAAAAAAGCGATTTCCATCAAAACTTGCCATAAATTTGGTTTTCTTCCCCATGAAGCTTCTTATCTTTGTCATATACGTGTTACCTTGTCATACTCAAAATTTTGAAGCATTTCGGAAAATATCAATTTTTTATAAAAAGTCCAAAGGGGTTAGCCTTTGTTTTTTTTACCAAAAAAGCAAATTCCATAAAAACTTGCCATAAATTTGGTTTTCTTCCCCATGAAGCTTCTTATCTTTTTTATATACGTGTTGTCTTGTCATACTAAAATTTTGAAGCATTTAGGAAAATATCAAAAAATTTATAAAAAATCCAAAGGGGTTAGCCTTTGGTTATTTTTACAAAAAACAGCGATTTCCATCAAAACTTGCCGTAAATTCGGTTTTCTTGCCCATGGAGCTTCTTGTCTTTGTCATATACGTGTTATCTTGTCATACTTAAATTTTGAAGCATTTTGGAAAATATCAATTTTTTATAAAAATCCAAAGGGGTTAGCCTTTTTTTTACCAAAAACAGCGGTTTCCATCAAAACTCACCATAAATTCAGTTTTCTTGCCCATGAAGCTTCTTATCTTTGTCGTATACGTGTTATCTTGTCATACTTAAAATTTTGAAGCATTTCAGAAAATATCAAATTTTTTATAAAAAATCAAAAGGGGTTAGCCTTTGGTTTTTTTACCAGAAACAGCGATTTTCATCAAAACTTGCCATAAATTCAGCTTTCTTCCCCATGAAGCTTCTTATCTTTTTCATATACTTGTTATCTTGTCATACTTAAAATTTTTAAGCATTTCGGAAAATATCAATTTTTTTATAAAAAATCCAAAGGGGTTGCCTTTGGTTTTTTTACCAAAAAAAGCGAATTCCATCAAAACTTGCCATAAATTTGGTTTTCTTCCCCATGAAGCTTCTTATCTTTTTCATATACGTGTTGTCTTGTCATACTTAAATTTTGAAGCATTTAGGAAAATATCAAAAATTTTATAAAAAATCCAAAGGGGATAGCCTTTGGTTATTTTACCAAAAACAGCGATTTCCATCAAAACTTGTCGTAAATTCGGTTTTCTTGCCCATGAAGCTTCTTATCTTTGTCATATATGTGTTATCTTGACATACTCAAAATTTGAAGCATTTCGGAAAATATCAAATTTTTTATAAAAATCCAAAGGGGTTAGCCTTTGGTTTTTTACCAAAAACAGCGGTTTCCATCAAAACTCACCATAAATTCAGTTTTCTTGCCCATGAAGCTTCTTATCTTTGTCGTATACGTGTTATCTTGTCATACTTAAAATTTTGAAGCATTTCAGAAAATATCAAATTTTTTATAAAAAATCCAAAGGGGTTAGCCTTTGGTTTTTTTACCAAAAACAGCGAATTCCATCAAAACTTGCCGTAAATTTGGTTTTCTTCCCCATGAAGCTTCTTATCTTTTTCATATACGTGTTGTCTTGTCATACTTAAAATTTTGAAGCATTTCGGAAAATATCAATTTTTTTTATAAAAAATCCAAAGGGGTTAGCCTTTGGTTTTTTTACCAAAAAAAGCGAATTCCATCAAAACTTGCCATAAATTTGGTTTTCTTCCCCCATGAAGCTTCTTATCTTTTTCATATACGTGTTATCTTGTCATACTTAAATTTTGAAGCATTTAGGAAAATATCAAAAATATTATAAAAAATCCAAAGGGGTTAGCCTTTGGTTTTTTTTACCAAAAACAGCGATTTCCATCAAAACTTGCCGTAAATTCGGTTTTCTTGCCCATGAAGCTTCTTATCTTTGTCATATACGTGTTATCTTATCATACTTAGAATTTTGAAGCATTTCAGAAAATATCAAAATTTTTATATAAAATCCAAAGGGGTTAGCCTTTGGTTTTTTACCAAAAACAGCGATTTCCATCAAAACTTGCCATAAATTCAGTTTTCTTGCCCATGAAGCTTCTTATCTTTGTCATATACGTGTTATCTTGTCATACTTAAAATTTTGAAGCATTTCAGAAAATATCATTTTTTATAAAAAATCCAAAGGATTTAGCCTTTGGTTTTTTTAGCAAAAACAGCGATTTCCATCAAAACTTGCCATAAATTCGGCTTTCTTCCCCATGAGCTTCTTATCTTTGTCATATACGTGTTATCTTGTCATACTTAAAATTTTGAAGCATTTCGGAAAATATCAAATTTTTTATAAAAAATCCAAAGGGGTTAGCCTTTGGTTTTTTTACCAAAAAAAGCGATTTCCATCAAAACTTGACATAAATTTGGTTTTCTTCCCCATGAAGGTTCTTATCTTTGTCATATACGTGTTACCTTGTCATACTTAAAATTTTGAAGCATTTCGGAAAATATCAATTTTTTATAAAAAGTCCAAAGGGGTTAGCCTTTGTTTTTTTACCAAAAAAAGCAAATTCCATCAAAACTTGCCATAAATTTGGTTTTCTTCCCCATGAAGCTTCTTATCTTTTTCATATACGTGTTGTCTTGTCATACTAAAATTTTGAAGCATTTAGGAAAATATCAAAAAATTTATAAAAAAATCCAAAGGGGTTAGCCTTTGGTTATTTTTACCAAAAACAGCGATTTCCATCAAAACTTGCCGTAAATTCGGTTTTCTTGCCCATGGAGCTTCTTGTCTTTGTCATATACGTGTTATCTTGTCATACTTAAATTTTGAAGCATTTTGGAAAATATCAATTTTTTTATAAAAATCCAAAGGGGTTAGCCTTTTTTTACCAAAAACAGCGGTTTCCATCAAAACTCACCATAAATTCAGTTTTCTTGCCCATGAAGCTTCTTATCTTTGTCATATACGTGTTATCTAGTCATACTTAAAATTTTGAAGCATTTCAGAAAATATCAAATTTTTTATAAAAAATCTAAAGGGGTTAGCCTTTGTTTTTTTACCAGAAACAGCGATTTTCATCAAAACTTGCCATAAATTCGGCTTTTTTCCCCATGAAGCTTCTTATCTTTTTCATATACTTGTTATCTTGTCATACTTAAAATTTTTAAGCATTTCCGAAAATATCAATTTTTTTATAAAAAATCCAAAGGGGTTAGCCTTTGGTTTTTTTACCAAAAAAAGCGAATTCCATCAAAACTTGCCATAAATTTGGTTTTTTTCCCCATGAAGCTTCTTATCTTTTTCATATACGTGTTGTCTTGTCATACTTAAATTTTGAAGCATTTAGGAAAATATCAAAAATTTTATAAAAATCCAAAGGGGATAGCCTTTGGTTTTTTTACCAAAAACAACGATTTCCATCAAAACTTGTCGTAAATTCGGTTTTCTTGCCCATGAAGCTTCTTATCTTTGTCATATATGTGTTATCTTGGCATACTTAAATTTTGAAGCATTTCGGAAAATATCAAATTTTTTATAAAAATACAAAGGGGTTAGCCTTTGGTTTTTTACCAAAAACAGCGGTTTCCATCAAAACTCACCATAAAATCAGTTTTCTTGCCCATGAAGCTTCTTATCTTTGTCATATACGTGTTATCTTGTCATACTTAAAATTTTGAAGCATTT
The DNA here is from genome assembly GCA_030760725.1 of Neostapfia colusana. Classification (NCBI taxonomy): domain Eukaryota; kingdom Viridiplantae; phylum Streptophyta; class Magnoliopsida; order Poales; family Poaceae; genus Neostapfia; species Neostapfia colusana. The sequence continues at coordinate 20,190 of JASWHV010000191.1, forward strand.
CAGAAAATATCAAATTTTTTATAAAAAATCCAAAGGGGTTAGCCTTTGGTTTTTTTACCAAAAACGTCGATTTCCATCAAAACTTGCCATAAATTCGGCTTTCTTCCCCATGAAGCTTCTTATCTTTGTCATATACGTGTTATCTTGTCATACTTAAAATTTTGAAGCATTTCGGAAAATATCAAATTTTTTATAAAAAATCCAAAGGGGTTAGCCTTTGGTTTTTTTTACCAAAAAAAGCGATTTCCATCAAAACTTGCCATAAATTTGGTTTTATTCCCCATGAAGCTTCTTATCTTTTTCATATATGTGTTATCTTGTCATACTTAAATTTTGAAGCATTTAGGAAAATATCAAAATTTTTATAAAAAATCCAAAGGGGTTAGCCTTTGGTTTTTTTACCAAAAACAGCGATTTCCATCAAAACTCGCCATAAATTTGGTTTTCTTTCCCATGAAGCTTCTTATCTTTGTCATATACGTGTTATCTTGTCATACTTAAATTTTGAAGCATTTCGGAAAATATCAAATTTTTTATAAAAATCCAAAGGTGTTAGCCTTTGGTTTTTTTACCAAAAACAGCGATTTCCATCAAAACTTGCCATAAATTCGGCTTTCTTCCCCATGAAGCTTCTTATCTTTGTCATATACGTGTTATCTTGTCATACTTAAAATTTTGAAGCATTTCAAAAAATATCAAATTTTTAAAAAATCCAAAGGGGTTAGCCTTTGGTTTTTTTACCAAAAAAAGCGACTTCCATCAAAACTTGCCATAAATTTGGTTTTCTTCCCCATGAAGCTTCTTATCTTTGTCATATACGTGTTACCTTGTCATACTTAAAATTTTGAAGCATTTCGGAAAATATCAATTTTTTATAAAAAATCCAAAGGGGTTAGCCTTTGGTTTTTTTACCAAAAAAAAGCGAATTCCATCAAAACTTGCCATAAATTTTGTTTTCTTCCCCATGAAGCTTCTTATCTTTTTCATATACGTGTTGTCTTGTCATACTTAAATTTTGAAGCATTTAGGAAAATATCAAAAATTTTATAAAAAATCCAAAAGGGTTAGCCTTTGGTTATTTTTACCAAAAACAGCGATTTCCATCAAAACTTGCCGTAAATTCGGTTTTCTTGCCCATGGAGCTTCTTATCTTTGTCATATACGTGTTACCTTGTCATACTTAAATTTTGAAGCATTTCGGAAAATATCAATTTTTTTATAAAAATCCAAAGGGGTTAGCCTTTGTTTTTTTACCAAAAACAGCGGTTTCCATCAAAACTCACCATAAATTCGGCTTTCTTCCCCATGAAGCTTCTTATCTTTGTCATATACGTGTTATCTTGTCATACTTAAAATTTTGAAGCATTTCAGAAAATATCAAATTTTTAAAAAAAATCCAAAGGGGTTAGCCTTTTTATTTTTACCAAAAAAGCAATTTCCATCGAAACTTGCCATAAAAATTTGATTTTCTTCCCCATGAACCTTCTTATCTTTGTCATATACGTGTTGCCTTGTCATACTTAAAATTTTGAAGCAATTCAGAAAATATCAAATTTTTTATAAAAAATCCAAAGGGGTTAGCCTTTGTTTTTTTACCAAAAACAGTGGTTTCCATCAAAACTCCCCATAAATTCAGTTTTCTTGCCCATGAAGCTTCTTTTCTTTGTCGTATACGTGTTATCTTGTCATACTTAAAATTTTGAAGCATTTCAGAAAATATCAAATTTCTAATAAAAAGTACAAAGGGGTTGGCCTTTTTTATTTTTACCAAAAAAAGCGATTTCCATCGAAACTTGCCATAAAAAGTTGGTTTTCTTCCCCATGAAGCTTCTTATCTTTGTCATATACGTGTTATCTTGTCATACTTAAAATTTCGAAGCATTTCAAAAAATATCAAATTTTTTATAAAAAATTCAAAGGGGTTAGCCTTTGGTTTTTTAACCAAAAACAGTTATTTCCATCAAAACTTGCCATAAATTCGGCTTTCTTCCCCATGAAGCTTCTTATCTTTGTCATATACGTGTTACCTTGTCATACTTAAAATTTTGAAGCATTTCAGAAAATATCAAATTTTTTATAAAAAATCCAAAGGGGTTAGCCTTTGGTTTTTTTACCAAAAAAAGCGATTTCCATCAAAACTTGCCATAAATTTGGTTTTCTTCCCCATGAAGCTTCTTATCTTTTTCATATACGTGTTATCTTGTCATACTTAAATTTTGAAGCATTTAGGAAAATATCAAAGTTTTTATAAAAAATCCAAAGAGGTTAGCCTTTGGTTCTTTTACCATAAACAGCGATTTCCATCAAAACTTGCCATAAATTCGGTTTTCTTTCCCATGAAACTTCTTATTTTTGTCATATACGTGTTATCTTGTCATACTTAAATTTTGAAGCATTTCGGAAAATATCACTTTTTTATAAAAATCCAAAGGGGTTAGCCTTTGGGTTTTTTTTACCAAAAACAGCGGTTTCCATCAAAACTCACCATAAATTCAGTTTTCTTGCCCATGAAGCTTCTTATCTTTGTCATATACGTGTTATCTAGTCATACTTAAAATTTTGAAGCATTTCAGAAAATATCAATTTTTTATAAAAAAATCCAAAGGGTTTAGCCTTTGGTTTTTTTTACCAAAAACAGCGATTTCCATCAAAACTTGCCATAAATTCGGCTTTCTTCCCCATGAAGCTTCTTATCTTTGTCATATACGTGTTATCTTGTCATACTTAAAATTTTGAAGCATTTTGGAAAATATCAAATTTTTTATAAAAAATCCAAAGGGGTTAGCCTTTGGTTTTTTTACCAAAAAAAGCGATTTCCATCAAAACTTGCCATAAATTTGGTTTTCTTCCCCATGAAGCTTCTTATCTTTGTCATATACGTGTTACCTTGTCATACTTAAAATTTTGAAGCATTTCGGAAAATATCAATTTTTTATAAAAAATCCAAAGGGGTTAGCCTTTGGTTTTTTTACCAAAAAAAAGCGAATTCCATCAAAACTTGCCATAAATTTTGTTTTCTTCCCCATGAAGCTTCTTATCTTTTTCATATACGTGTTGTCAAGTCATACTTAAATTTTGAAGCATTTAGGAAAATATCAAAAATTTTATAAAAAATCCAAAAGGGTTAGCCTTTGGTTATTTTTACCAAAAACAGCGATTTCCATCAAAACTTGCCGTAAATTCGGTTTTCTTGCCCATGGAGCTTCTTATCTTTGTCATATACGTGTTACCTTGTCATACTTAAATTTTGAAGCATTTCGGAAATATCAATTTTTTTATAAAAATTCAAAGGGGTTAGCCTTTGTTTTTTTACCAAAAACAGCGGTTTCCATCAAAACTCACCATAAATTCAGTTTTCTTGCCCACGAAGCTTCTTATCTTTGTCGTATACGTGTTATCTTGTCATACTTAGAATTTTGAAGCATTTCAGAAAATATCAAAATTTTTATATAAAATCCAAAGGGGTTAGCCTTTGGTTTTTTACCAAAAACAGCGATTTCCATCAAAACTTGCCATAAATTCAGTTTTCTTGCCCATGAAGCTTCTTATCTTTGTCATATACGTGTTATCTTGTCATACTTAAAATTTTGAAGCATTTCAGAAAATATCATTTTTTATAAAAATCCAAAGGATTTAGCCTTTGGTTTTTTACCAAAAACAGCGATTTCCATCAAAACTTGCCATAAATTCGGCTTTCTTCCCCATGAGCTTCTTATCTTTGTCATATACGTGTTATCTTGTCATACTTAAAATTTTGAAGCATTTCGGAAAATATCAAATTTTTTATAAAAAATCCAAAGGGGTTAGCCTTTGGTTTTTTTACCAAAAAAAGCGATTTCCATCAAAACTTGTCATAAATTTGGTTTTCTTCCCCATGAAGCTTCTTATCTTTGTCATATACGTGTTACCTTGTCATACTCAAAATTTTGAAGCATTTCAGAAAATATCAATTTTTTATAAAAAGTCCAAAGGGGTTAGCCTTTGTTTTTTTTACCAAAAAAGCAAATTCCATAAAAACTTGCCATAAATTTGGTTTTCTTCCCCATGAAGCTTCTTATCTTTTTTATATACGTGTTGTCTTGTCATACTAAAATTTTGAAGCATTTAGGAAAATATCAAAAAATTTATAAAAAATCCAAAGGGGTTAGCCTTTGGTTATTTTTACAAAAAACAGCGATTTCCATCAAAACTTGCCGTAAATTCGGTTTTCTTGCCCATGGAGCTTCTTGTCTTTGTCATATACGTGTTATCTTGTCATACTTAAATTTTGAAGCATTTTGGAAAATATCAATTTTTTATAAAAATCCAAAGGGGTTAGCCTTTTTTTTACCAAAAACAGCGGTTTCCATCAAAACTCACCATAAATTCAGTTTTCTTGCCCATGAAGCTTCTTATCTTTGTCGTATACGTGTTATCTTGTCATACTTAAAATTTTGAAGCATTTCAGAAAATATCAAATTTTTTATAAAAAATCAAAAGGGGTTAGCCTTTGGTTTTTTACCAGAAACAGCGATTTTCATCAAAACTTGCCATAAATTCAGCTTTCTTCCCCATGAAGCTTCTTATCTTTTTCATATACTTGTTATCTTGTCATACTTAAAATTTTTAAGCATTTCGGAAAATATCAATTTTTTTATAAAAAATCCAAAGGGGTTGCCTTTGGTTTTTTTACCAAAAAAAGCGAATTCCATCAAAACTTGCCATAAATTTGGTTTTCTTCCCCATGAAGCTTCTTATCTTTTTCATATACGTGTTGTCTTGTCATACTTAAATTTTGAAGCATTTAGGAAAATATCAAAAATTTTATAAAAAATCCAAAGGGGATAGCCTTTGGTTATTTTACCAAAAACAGCGATTTCCATCAAAACTTGTCGTAAATTCGGTTTTCTTGCCCATGAAGCTTCTTATCTTTGTCATATATGTGTTATCTTGACATACTCAAAATTTGAAGCATTTCGGAAAATATCAAATTTTTTATAAAAATCCAAAGGGGTTAGCCTTTGGTTTTTTACCAAAAACAGCGGTTTCCATCAAAACTCACCATAAATTCAGTTTTCTTGCCCATGAAGCTTCTTATCTTTGTCGTATACGTGTTATCTTGTCATACTTAAAATTTTGAAGCATTTCAGAAAATATCAAATTTTTTATAAAAAATCCAAAGGGGTTAGCCTTTGGTTTTTTTACCAAAAACAGCGAATTCCATCAAAACTTGCCGTAAATTTGGTTTTCTTCCCCATGAAGCTTCTTATCTTTTTCATATACGTGTTGTCTTGTCATACTTAAAATTTTGAAGCATTTCGGAAAATATCAATTTTTTTATAAAAAATCCAAAGGGGTTAGCCTTTGGTTTTTTTACCAAAAAAAGCGAATTCCATCAAAACTTGCCATAAATTTGGTTTTCTTCCCCCATGAAGCTTCTTATCTTTTTCATATACGTGTTATCTTGTCATACTTAAATTTTGAAGCATTTAGGAAAATATCAAAAATATTATAAAAAATCCAAAGGGGTTAGCCTTTGGTTTTTTTTACCAAAAACAGCGATTTCCATCAAAACTTGCCGTAAATTCGGTTTTCTTGCCCATGAAGCTTCTTATCTTTGTCATATACGTGTTATCTTATCATACTTAGAATTTTGAAGCATTTCAGAAAATATCAAAATTTTTATATAAAATCCAAAGGGGTTAGCCTTTGGTTTTTTACCAAAAACAGCGGTTTCCATCAAAACTCACCATAAATTCAGTTTTCTTGCCCATGAAGCTTCTTATCTTTGTCGTATACGTGTTATCTTGTCATACTTAAAATTTTGAAGCATTTCAGAAAATATCAAATTTTTTATAAAAAATCCAAAGGGGTTAGCCTTTGTTTTTTTACCAGAAACAGCGATTTCCATCAAAACTTGCCATAAATTCGGCTTTCTTCCCCATGAGCTTCTTATCTTTGTCATATACGTGTTATCTTGTCATACTTAAAATTTTGAAGCATTTCGGAAAATATCAAATTTTTTATAAAAAATCCAAAGGGGTTAGCCTTTGGTTTTTTTTACCAAAAAAAGCGATTTCCATCAAAACTTGACATAAATTTGGTTTTCTTCCCATGAAGCTTCTTATCTTTGTCATATACGTGTTACCTTGTCATACTTAAAATTTTGAAGCATTTCGGAAAATATCAATTTTTTATAAAAAGTCCAAAGGGGTTAGCCTTTGTTTTTTTACCAAAAAAAGCAAATTCCATCAAAACTTGCCATAAATTTGGTTTTCTTCCCCATGAAGCTTCTTATCTTTTTCATATACGTGTTGTCTTGTCATACTAAAATTTTGAAGCATTTAGGAAAATATCAAAAAATTTATAAAAAAATCCAAAGGGGTTAGCCTTTGGTTATTTTTACCAAAAACAGCGATTTCCATCAAAACTTGCCGTAAATTCGGTTTTCTTGCCATGGAGCTTCTTGTCTTTGTCATATACGTGTTATCTTGTCATACTTAAATTTTGAAGCATTTTGGAAAATATCAATTTTTTTATAAAATCCAAAGGGGTTAGCCTTTTTTTACCAAAAACAGCGGTTTCCATCAAAACTCACCATAAATTCAGTTTTCTTGCCCATGAAGCTTCTTATCTTTGTCGTATACGTGTTATCTTGTCATACTTAAAATTTTGAAGCATTTCAGAAAATATCAAATTTTTTATAAAAAATCCAAAGGGGTTAGCCTTTGTTTTTTTACCAGAAACAGCGATTTTCATCAAAACTTGCCATAAATTCGGCTTTCTTCCCCATGAAGCTTCTTATCTTTTTCATATACTTGTTATCTTGTCATACTTAAAATTTTTAAGCATTTCGGAAAATATCAATTTTTTATAAAAAATCCAAAGGGGTTAGCCTTTGGTTTTTTTACCAAAAAAAGCGAATTCCATCAAAACTTGCCATAAATTTGGTTTTTTTCCCCATGAAGCTTCTTATCTTTTTCATATACGTGTTGTCTTGTCATACTTAAATTTTGAAGCATTTAGGAAAATATCAAAAATTTTATAAAAATCCAAAGGGGATAGCCTTTGGTTTTTTTACCAAAAACAACGATTTCCATCAAAACTTGTCGTAAATTCGGTTTTCTTGCCCATGAAGCTTCTTATCTTTGTCATATATGTGTTATCTTGGCATACTTAAATTTTGAAGCATTTCGGAAAATATCAAATTTTTTATAAAAATACAAAGGGGTTAGCCTTTGGTTTTTTACCAAAAACAGCGGTTTCCATCAAAACTCACCATAAATTCAGTTTTCTTGCCCATGAAGCTTCTTATCTTTGTCGTATACGTGTTATCTTGTCATACTTAAAATTTTGAAGCATTTCAGAAAATATCAAATTTTTTATAAAAAATCCAAAGGGGTTAGCCTTTGGTTTTTTTTACCAAAAACAGCGAATTCCATCAAAACTTGCCGTAAATTTGGTTTTCTTCCCCATGAAGCTTCTTATCTTTTTCATATACGTGTTGTCTTGTCATACTTAAAATTTTGAAGCATTTCGGAAAATATCAATTTTTTTATAAAAAATCCAAAGGGGTTAGCCTTTGGTTTTTTTACCAAAAAAAGCGAATTCCATCAAAACTTGCCATAAATTTGGTTTTCTTCCCCCATGAAGCTTCTTATCTTTTTCATATACGTGTTATCTTGTCATACTTAAATTTTGAAGCATTTAGGAAAATATCAAAAATATTATAAAAAATCCAAAGGGGTTAGCCTTTGGTTTTTTTTACCAAAAACAGCGATTTCCATCAAAACTTGCCGTAAATTCGGTTTTCTTGCCCATGAAGCTTCTTATCTTTGTCATATACGTGTTATCTTATCATACTTAGAATTTTGAAGCATTTCAGAAAATATCAAAATTTTTATATAAAATCCAAAGGGGTTAGCCTTTGGTTTTTTACCAAAAACAGCGATTTCCATCAAAACTTGCCATAAATTCAGTTTTCTTGCCCATGAAGCTTCTTATCTTTGTCATATACGTGTTATCTTGTCATACTTAAAATTTTGAAGCATTTCAGAAAATATCATTTTTTTATAAAAAATCCAAAGGATTTAGCCTTTGGTTTTTTTAGCAAAAACAGCGATTTCCATCAAAACTTGCCATAAATTCGGCTTTCTTCCCCATGAGCTTCTTATCTTTGTCATATACGTGTTATCTTGTCATACTTAAAATTTTGAAGCATTTCGGAAAATATCAAATTTTTTATAAAAAATCCAAAGGGGTTAGCCTTTGGTTTTTTTACCAAAAAAAGCGATTTCCATCAAAACTTGACATAAAATTTGGTTTTCTTCCCCATGAAGCTTCTTATCTTTGTCATATACGTGTTACCTTGTCATACTTAAAATTTTGAAGCATTTCGGAAAATATCAATTTTTTATAAAAAGTCCAAAGGGGTTAGCCTTTGTTTTTTTACCAAAAAAAGCAAATTCCATCAAAACTTGCCATAAATTTGGTTTTCTTCCCCATGAAGCTTCTTATCTTTTTCATATACGTGTTGTCTTGTCATACTAAAATTTTGAAGCATTTAGGAAAATATCAAAAAATTTATAAAAAAATCCAAAGGGGTTAGCCTTTGGTTATTTTTACCAAAAACAGCGATTTCCATCAAAACTTGCCGTAAATTCGGTTTTCTTGCCCATGGAGCTTCTTGTCTTTGTCATATACGTGTTATCTTGTCATACTTAAATTTTGAAGCATTTTGGAAAATATCAATTTTTTTATAAAAATCCAAAGGGGTTAGCCTTTTTTTACCAAAAACAGCGGTTTCCATCAAAACTCACCATAAATTCAGTTTTCTTGCCCATGAAGCTTCTTATCTTTGTCGTATACGTGTTATCTTGTCATACTTAAAATATTGAAGCATTTCAGAAAATATCAAATTTTTTATAAAAAATCCAAAGGGGTTAGCCTTTGTTTTTTTACCAGAAACAGCGATTTTCATCAAAACTTGCCATAAATTCGGCTTTCTTCCCCATGAAGCTTCTTATCTTTTTCATATACTTGTTATCTTGTCATACTTAAAATTTTTAAGCATTTCGGAAAATATCAATTTTTTTATAAAAAATCCAAAGGGGTTAGCCTTTGGTTTTTTTACCAAAAAAAGCGAATTCCATCAAAACTTGCCATAAATTTGGTTTTTTTCCCCATGAAGCTTCTTATCTTTTTCATATACGTGTTGTCTTGTCATACTTAAATTTTGAAGCATTTAGGAAAATATCAAAAATTTTATAAAAATCCAAAGGGGATAGCCTTTGGTTTTTTTACCAAAAACAACGATTTCCATCAAAACTTGTCGTAAATTCGGTTTTCTTGCCCATGAAGCTTCTTATCTTTGTCATATATGTGTTATCTTGGCATACTTAAATTTTGAAGCATTTCGGAAAATATCAAATTTTTTATAAAAATACAAAGGGGTTAGCCTTTGGTTTTTTACCAAAAACAGCGGTTTCCATCAAAACTCACCATAAAATCAGTTTTCTTGCCCATGAAGCTTCTTATCTTTGTCATATACGTGTTATCTTGTCATACTTAAAATTTTGAAGCATTTCAGAAAATATCAAATTTTTTATAAAAAATCCAAAGGGGTTAGCCTTTGGTTTTTTTACCAAAAACATCGATTTCCATCAAAACTTGCCATAAATTCGGCTTTCTTCCCCATGAAGCTTCTTATCTTTGTCATATACGTGTTATCTTGTCATACTTAAAATTTTGAAGCATTTCGGAAAATATCAAATTTTTTATAAAAAATCCAAAGGGGTTAGCCTTTGGTTTTTTTACCAAAAAAAGCGATTTCCATCAAAACTTGCCATAAATTTGGTTTTATTCCCCATGAAGCTTCTTATCTTTTTCATATATGTGTTATCTTGTCATACTTAAATTTTGAAGCATTTAGGAAAATATCAAAATTTTTATAAAAAATCCAAAGGGGTTAGCCTTTGGTTTTTTTTACCAAAAACAGCGATTTCCATCAAAACTCGCCATAAATTTGGTTTTCTTTCCCATGAAGCTTCTTATCTTTGTCATATACGTGTTATCTTGTCATACTTAAATTTTGAAGCATTTCGGAAAATATCAATTTTTTATAAAAATCCAAAGGGGTTAGCCTTTGGTTTTTTTTACAAAAAACAGCGGTTTCCATCAAAACTCACCATAAATTCAGTTTTGTTGCCATGAAGCTTCTTATCTTTGTCATATACGTGTTATCTTGTCATACTTAAAATTTTGAAGCATTTCAGAAAATATCATTTTTTTATAAAAAATCCAAAGGGGTTAGCCTTTGGTTTTTTACCAAAAAAAGCGATTTCCATCAAAACTTGCTATAAATTTGGTTTTCTTCCCATGAAGCTTCTTATCTTTTTCATATACGTGTTATCTTGTCATACTTAAATTTTGAGGCATTTAGGAAAATATCAAAACTTTTATAAAAAATCCAAAGGGGTTAGCCTTTGGTTTTTTTTTACCAAAAACAGCGATTTCCACCAAAACTTGCCATAAATTCGGCTTTCTTCCCCATGAAGCTTCTTATCTTTGTCATAAACGTGTTATCTTGTCATACATAAAATTTTGAAGCATTTCAGAAAATATCAAATTTTTAATAAAAAATCCAAAGGGGTTAGCCTTTTTTATTTTTACCAAAAAAAAGATTTCCATCGAAGCTTGCCATAAAAATTTGGTTTTCTTCCCCCATGAAGCTTCTTATCTTTGTCATATATGTGTTACCTTGTCATACTTAAAATTTTGAAGCATTTTAGAAAATATCAAATTTTTTATAAAAAATCCAAAGGGGTTAGCCTTTGTTTTTTTACCAAAAACAGCGGTTTCCATCAAAACTCACCATAAATTCAGTTTTCTTGCCCATGAAGCTTCTTATCTTTGTCGTATACGTGTTATCTTGTCATACTTAAATTTTGAAGCATTTTGGAAAATATCAATTTTTATAAAAATCCAAAGGTGTTAGCCTTTGTTTTTTTACCAAAAACAGCGGTTTCCATCAAAACTCACCATAAATTCAGTTTTCTTGCCCATGAAGCTTCTTATCTTTGTCGTATACGTGTTATCTTTTCATACTTAAAATTTTGAAGCATTTCAGAAAATATTAAATTTTTTATAAAAAATCCAAAGGGGTTAGCCTTTGGTTTTTTTACCAAAAACAGCGATTTCCATCAAAACTTGCCATAGATTCGGCTTTCTTCCCCATGAAGCTTCTTATCTTTTTCATATACGTGTTATCTTGTCATACTTAAAATTTTGAAGCAGTTTGGAAAATATCAATTTTTTTATAAGAAATCCAAAGGGGTTAGCCTTTGGTTTTTTTACCAAAAAAAGCGAATTCCATTAAAACTTGCAATAAATTTATTTTTCTTCCCCATGAAGCTTCTTATCTTTTTCATATACGTGTTGTCTTGTCATACTTAAATTTTGAAGCATTTAGGAAAATATCAAAAATTTTATAAAAAATCCAAAGGGGTTAGCCTTTGGTTTTTTTTACCAAAAACAGCGATTTCCATCAAAACTTGCCGTAAATTTGGTTTTCTTGCCCATGAAGCTTCTTATATTTGTCATATACGTGTTATCTTGTCATACTTAAATTTTGAAGCATTTCGGAAAATATCAAATTTTTTATAAAAATCCAAAGTGGTTAGCCTTTGTTTTTTTTACCAAAAACAGCGGTTTCCATAGAAACTCACCATAAAATCAGTTTTCTTGCCCATGAAGCTTCTTATATTTGTCATATACGTGTTATCTTGTCATACTTAAAATTTTGAAGCATTTCGGAAAATATTAAATTTTTATAAAAAATCCAAAGGGGTTAGCCTTTGGTTTTTTTACCAAAAAAGCGATTTCCATCAAAACTTGCCAAAAATTTGGTTTTCTTCCCCATTAAGCTTCTTATCTTTTTCATATACATGTTATCTTGTCATACTTAAATTTTGAAGCATTTAGGAAAATATCAAAATTTTTATAAAAAATCCAAAGGGGTTAGCCTTTGGTTTTTTACCAAAAACAGCGATTTCTATCAAAACTCACCATAAATTCGGTTTTCTTTCCCATGAAGCTTCTTATCTTTGTCATATACGTGTTATCTTGTCATACTTAAATTTTGAAGCATTTCGGAAAATATCAATTTTTTATAAAAATCCAAAGGGGTTAGCCTTTGTTTTTTTACCAAAAACAGCAGTTTCCATCAATACTCACCATAAATTCAGTTTTCTTGCCCATGAAGCTTCTTATCTTTGTCATATACGTGTTATCTTGTCATACTTAAAATTTTGAAGCATTTCAGAAAATATCAAATTTTTTATAAAAATCATTTTACCAAAAACAGCGATTTCCATCAAAACTTGCCATAAATTCGGCTTTCTTCCCCATGAAGCTTCTTATCTTTGTCATATACGTGTTATCTTGTCATACTTAAAATTTTGAAGCATTTCAGAAAATATCAAATCTTTTATTAAAAATCCAAAGGGGTTTGCCTTTGGTTTTTTTTACCAAAAAAGTGATTTCCATCAAAACTTGCCATAAATTTGGTTTTCTTCCCCATGAAGCTTCTTATCTTTTTCATATACGTGTTATCTTGTCATACTTAAATTTTGAAGCATTTAGGAAAATATCAAAAATTTTATAAAAAATCCAAAGGGGTTAGCCTTTGGTTTTTTTACCAAAAACAGCGATTTCCATCAAAACTCGCCATAAATTCGGTTTTCTTTCCCATGAAGCTTCTTATCTTTGTCATATACGTGTTATCTTGTCATACTTAAATTTTGAAGCATTTCGGAAAATATCAATTTTTTATAAAAATCCAAAGGGGTTAGCCTTTGGTTTTTTTTTACAAAAAACAGCGGTTTCCATCAAAACTCACCATAAATTCAGTTTTCTTGCCCATGAAGCTTCTTATCTTTGTCATATACGTGTTATCTTGACATACTTAAAATTTTGAATCATTTCAGAAAATATCAAATTTTTAATAAAAATCCAAAGGGGTTAGCCTTTTTATTTTTACCAAAAAAGCGATTTCCATCGAAACTTGCCATAAAAATTTGATTTTCTTCCCCATGAAGCTTCTTATCTTTGTCATATACGTGTTGCCTTGTCATACTTAAAATTTTGAAGCAATTCAGAAAATATCAAATTTTTTATAAAAAATCCAAAGGGGTTAGCCTTTGTTTTTTTACCAAAAACAGCAGTTTCCATCAAAACTCACCATAAAGTCAGTTTTCTTTCCCATGAAGCTTCTTATCTTTGTCGTATACGTGTTATCTTGTCATACTTAAAATTTTGAAGCATTTCAGAAAATATCAAATTTTTTATAAAAAATCCAAAGGGGTTAGCCTTTGGTTTTTTTTTTACCCAAAACAGCGATTTCCATCAAAACTTGCCATAAATTCGGCTTTCTTGTCCATGAAGGTTTTTATCTTTGTCATATACGTGTTATCTTGTCATACTTAAATTTTGAAGCATTTTGGAAAATATCAATTTTTTATAAAAATCCAAAGGTTGGTTAGCCTTTGTTTTATTTACCAAAAACAGCGGTTTCCATCAAATCTCACCATAAATTCAGTTTTCTTGCCCATGAAGCTTCTTATCTTTGTCGTATACGTGTTATCTTGTCATACTTAAAATTTTGAAGCATTTCAGAAAATATCAAATTTTTTATAAAAAAATCCAAAGGGGTTAGCCTTTGCTTTTTTTACCAGAAACAGCGATTTTCATCAAAACTTGCCATAAATTCGGCTTTCCTCCCCATGAAGCTTCTTATCTTTTTCATATACGTGTTATCTTGTCATACTTAAAATTTTGAAGCATTTCGGAAAATATCAATTTTTTTATAAAAAATCCAAAGGGGTTAGCCTTTGGTTTTTTTTACCAAAAAAAGCGAATTCTATCAAAACTTGCCATAAATTTGGTTTTCTTCCCCATGAAGCTTCTTATCTTTTTCATATACGTGTTGTCTTGTCATACATAAATTTTGAAGCATTTAGGAAAATATCAATTTTTTTATAAAAAATCCAAAGGGGTTAGCCTTTGGTTTTTTTACAAAAAACAGCGGTTTCCATCAAAACTCACCATAAATTCAGTTTTGTTGCCCATGAAGCTTCTTATCTTTGCCATATACGTGTTATCTTGTCATACTTAAAATTTTGAAGCATTTCAGAAAATATCATTTTTTTATAAAAAATCCAAAGGGGTTAGCCTTTGGTTTTTTACCAAAAAAAAGCGATTTCCATCAAAACTTGCCATAAATTTGGTTTTCTTCCCATGAAGCTTCTTATCTTTTTCATATACGTGTTATCTTGTCATACTTAAATTTTGAGGCATTTAGGAAAATATCAAAACTTTTATAAAAAACCCAAAGGGGTTAGCCTTTGGTTTTTTTACCAAAAACAGCGATTTCAACCAAAACTTGCCATAAATTCGGCTTTCTTCCCCATGAAGCTTCTTATCTTTGTCATAAACGTGTTATCTTGTCATACATAAAATTTTGAAGCATTTCAGAAAATATCAAATTTTTAATAAAAAATCCAAAGGGGTTAGCCTTTTTTATTTTTACCAAAAAAAGAGATTTCCATCGAAGCTTGCCATAAAAATTTGGTTTTCTTCCCCCATGAAGCTTCTTATCTTTGTCATATACGTGTTACCTTCTCATACTTAAAATTTTGAAGCATTTTAGAAAATATCAAATTTTTTATAAAAAATCCAAAGGGGTTAGCCTTTGTTTTTTTTTTACCAAAAACAGCGGTTTCCATCAAAACTCACCATAAATTCAGTTTTCTTGCCCATGAAGCTTCTTATCTTTGTCGTATACGTGTTATCTTGTCATACTTAAAATTTTGAAGCATTTCAGAAAATATCAAATTTTTTATAAAAAATCCAAAGGGGTTAGCCTTTGGTTTTTTTACCAAAAACAGCGATTTCCATCAAAACTTGCCATAAATTCGGCTTTCTTGCCCATGAAGATTTTTATCTTTGTCATATACGTGTTATCTTGTTATACTTAAATTTTGAAGCATTTAGGAAAATATCAAAAATTTTATAAAAAATCCAAAGGGGTTAGCCTTTGGTTTTTTTTACCAAAAACAGCGATTTCCATCAAAACTTGCCGTAAATTTGGTTTTCTTGCCCATGAAGCTTCTTATCTTTTTCATATACGTGTTGTCTTGTCATACTAAAATTTTGAAGCATTTAGGAAAATATCAAAAAATTTATAAAAAATCCAAAGGGGTTGGCCTTTGGTTATTTTTACCAAAAACAGCGATTTCCTTCAAAACTTGCCGTAAATTCGGTTTTCTTGCCCATGGAGCTTCTTGTCTTTGTCATATACGTGTTATCTTGTCATACTTAAATTTTGAAGCATTTTGGAAAATATCAATTTTTTTATAAAAATCCAAAGGGGTTAGCCTTTTTTTACCAAAAACAGCGGTTTCCATCAAAACTCACCATAAATTCAGTTTTCTTGCCCATGAAGCTTATTATCTTTGTCGTATACGTGTTATCTTGTCATACTTAAAATTTTGAAGCATTTCAGAAAATATCAAATTTTTTATAAAAAATCCAAAGGGGTTAGCCTTTGGTTTTTTACCAGAAACAGCGATTTTCATCAAAACTTGCCATAAATTCGGCTTTCTTCCCCATGAAGCTTCTTATCTTTTTCATATACTTGTTATCTTGTCATACTTAAAATTTTTAAGCATTTCGGAAAATATCAATTTTTTTATAAAAAATCCAAAGGGGTTAGCCTTTGGTTTTTTTACCAAAAAAAGCGATTTCCATCAAAACTTGCCATAGATTCGGCTTTCTTCCCCATGAAGCTTCTTATCTTTTTCATATACGTGTTGTCTTGTCATACTTAAATTTTGAAGCATTTAGGAAAATATCAAAAATTTTATAAAAAATCCAAAGGGGATAGCCTTTGGTTTTTTTACCAAAAACAACGATTTCCATCAAAACTTGTCGTAAATTCGGTTTTCTTGCACATGAAGCTTCTTATCTTTGTCATATATGTGTTATCTTGGCGTACTTAAATTTTGAAGCATTTCGGAAAATATCAAATTTTTTATAAAAATCCAAAGGGGTTAGCCTTTGTTTTTTTACCAAAAACAGCGGTTTCCATCAAAACTCACCATAAAATCAGTTTTCTTGCCCATGAAGCTTCTTATCTTTGTCATATACGTGTTATCTTGTCATACTTAAAATTTTAAAGCATTTCAGAAAATATCAATTTTTTTATAAAAAATCCAAAGGGGTTAGCCTTTGGTTTTTTTTACCAAAAACAGCGATTTCCATCAAAACTTGCCGTAAATTTGGTTTTCTTGCCCATGAAGCTTCTTATCTTTTTCATATACGTGTTGTCTTGTCATACTAAAATTTTGAAGCATTTAGGAAAATATCAAAAAATTTATAAAAAATCCAAAGGGGTTGGCCTTTGGTTATTTTTACCAAAAACAGCGATTTCCTTCAAAACTTGCCGTAAATTCGGTTTTCTTGCCCATGGAGCTTCTTGTCTTTGTCATATACGTGTTATCTTGTCATACTTAAATTTTGAAGCATTTTGGAAAATATCAATTTTTTTATAAAAATCCAAAGGGGTTAGCCTTTTTTTACCAAAAACAGCGGTTTCCATCAAAACTCACCATAAATTTAGTTTTCTTGCCCATGAAGCTTATTATCTTTGTCGTATACGTGTTATCTTGTCATACTGAAAATTTTGAAGCATTTCAGAAAATATCAAATTTTTTATAAAAAATCCAAAGGGGTTAGCCTTTGGTTTTTTACCAGAAACAGCGATTTTCATCAAAACTTGCCATAAATTCGGCTTTCTTCCCCATGAAGCTTCTTATCTTTTTCATATACTTGTTATCTTGTCATACTTAAAATTTTTAAGCATTTCGGAAAATATCAATTTTTTTATAAAAAATCCAAAGGGGTTAGCCTTTGGTTTTTTTACCAAAAAAAGCGAATTCCATCAAAACTTGCCATAAATTTGGTTTTCTTCCCCATGAAGCTTCTTATCTTTTTCATATACGTGTTGTCTTGTCATACTTAAATTTTGAAGCATTTAGGAAAATATCAAAAATTTTATAAAAAATCCAAAGGGGATAGCCTTTGGTTTTTTTACCAAAAACAACGATTTCCATCAAAACTTGTCGTAAATTCGGTTTTCTTGCCCATGAAGCTTCTTATCTTTGTCATATATGTGTTATCTTGGCATACTTAAATTTTGAAGCATTTCGGAAAATATCAAATTTTTTATAAAAATCCAAAGGGGTTAGCCTTTGTTTTTTACCAAAAACAGCGGTTTCCATCAAAACTCACCATAAAATCAGTTTTCTTGCCCATGAAGCTTCTTATCTTTGTCATATACGTGTTATCTTGTCATACTTAAAATTTTGAAGCATTTCAGAAAATATCAATTTTTTTATAAAAAATCCAAAGGGGTTAGCCTTTGGTTTTTTTACCAAAAACATCGATTTCCATCAAAACTTGCCATAAATTTGGCTTTCTTCCCCATGAAGCTTCTTATCTTTGTCATATACGTGTTATCTTGTCATACTTAAAATTTTGAAGCATTTCGGAAAATATCAAATTTTTTATAAAAAATCCAAAGGGGTTAGCCTTTGGTTTTTTTACCAAAAAAAGCGATTTCCATCAAAACTTGCCATAAATTTGGTTTTATTCCCCATGAAGCTTCTTATCTTTTTCATATACGTGTTATCTTGTCATACTTAAATTTTGAAGCATTTAGGAAAATATCAAAATTTTTATAAAAAATCCAAAGGGGTTAGCCTTTGGTTTTTTTACCAAAAACAGCGATTTCCATCAAAACTCGCCATAAATTTGGTTTTCTTTCCCATGAAGCTTCTTATCTTTGTCATATACGTGTTATCTTGTCATACTTAAATTTTGAAGCATTTTGGAAAATATCAATTTTTTATAAAAATCCAAAGGGGTTAGCCTTTGGTTTTTTTACAAAAAACAGCGGTTTCCATCAAAACTCACCATAAATTCAGTTTTGTTGCCATGAAGCTTCTTATCTTTGTCATATACGTGTTATCTTGTCATACTTAAAATTTTGAAGCATTTCAGAAAATATCATTTTTTTATAAAAAATCCAAAGGGGTTAGCCTTTGGTTTTTTACCAAAAAAAGCGATTTCCATCAAAACTTGCTATAAATTTGGTTTTCTTCCCATGAAGCTTCTTACCTTTATCATATACGTGTTATCTTGTCATACTTAAATTTTGAGGCATTTAGGAAAATATCAAAACTTTTATAAAAAGTCCAAAGGGGTTAGCCTTTGGTTTTTTTTACCAAAAAACAGCGATTTCCACCAAAACTTGCCATAAATTCGGCTTTCTTCCCCATGAAGCTTCTTATCTTTGTCATAAACGTGTTATCTTGTCATACATAAAATTTTGAAGCATTTCAGAAAATATCAAATTTTTAATAAAAAATCCAAAGGGGTTAGCCTTTTTTATTTTTACCAAAAAAAAGATTTCCATCGAAGCTTGCCATAAAAATTTGGTTTTCTTCCCCCATGAAGCTTCTTATCTTTGTCATATATGTGTTACCTTGTCATACTTAAAATTTTGAAGCATTTTAGAAAATATCAAATTTTTAATAAAAAATCCAAAGGGGTTAGCCTTTGTTTTTTTACCAAAAACAGCGGTTTCCATCAAAACTCACCATAAATTCAGTTTTCTTGCCCATGAAGCTTCTTATCTTTGTCGTATACGTGTTATCTTGTCATACTTAAAATTTTGAAGCATTTCAGAAAATATAAAATTTTTTATAAAAAATCCAAAGGGGTTAGCCTTTGTTTTTTTTTACCAAAAACAGCGATTTCCATCAAAACTTGCCATAAATTCGGCTTTCTTGCCCATGAAGATTTTTATCTTTGTCATATATGTGTTATCTTGTCATACTTAAATTTTGAAGCATTTTGGAAAATATCAATTTTTTATAAAAATCCAAAGGTGTTAGCCTTTGTTTTTTTACCAAAAACAGCGGTTTCCATCAAAACTCACCATAAATTCAGTTTTCTTGCCCATGAAGCTTCTTATCTTTGTCGTATACGTGTTATCTTGTCATACTTAAATTTTGAAGCATTTCGGAAAATATCAATTTTTTATAAAAATCCAAAGGGGTTAGCCTTTGTTTTTTTAACAAAAACAGCAGTTTCCATCAATACTCACCATAAATTCAGTTTTCTTGCCCATGAAGCTTCTTATCTTTGTCATATACGTGTTATCTTGTCATACTTAAAATTTTGAAGCATTTCAGAAAATATCAAATTTTTTATAAAAATCATTTTACCAAAAACAGCGATTTCCATCAAAACTTGCCATAAATTCGGCTTTCTTCCCCATGAAGCTTCTTATCTTTGTCATATACGTGTTATCTTGTCATACTTAAAATTTTGAAGCATTTCAGAAAATATCAAATCTTTTATTAAAAATCCAAAGGGCTTTGCCTTTGGTTTTTTTACAAAAAAAGTGATTTCCATCAAAACTTGCCATAAATTTGGTTTTCTTCCCCATGAAGCTTCTTATATTTTTCATATACATGTTATCTTGTCGTACTTAAATTTTGAAGCATTTAGGAAAATATCAAAATTTTTATAAAAAATCCAAAGGGGTTAGCCTTTGGTTTTTTGTACCAAAAACAGCGATTTCCATCAAAACTCGCCATAAATTCGGTTTTCTTTCCCATGAAGCTTCTTATCTTTGTCATATACGTGTTATCTTGTCATACTTAAATTTTGAAGCATTTCGGAAAATATCATTTTTTTATAAAAATCCAAAGGGGTTAGCCTTTGTTTTTTTTACAAAAAACAGCGGTTTCCATCAAAACTCACCATAAATTCAGTTTTCTTGCCCATGAAGCTTCTTATCTTTGTCATATACGTGTTATCTTGTCATACTTAAAATTTTGAATCATTTCAGAAAATATCAAATTTTTAATAAAAAATCCAAAGGGGTTAGCCTTTTTATTTTTACCAAAAAAAGCGATTTCCATCGAAACTTGCCATAAAAATTTGGTTTTCTTTCCCATGAAGCTTCTTATCTTTGTCGTATACGTGTTATCTTGTCATACTTAAAATTTTGAAGCATTTCAGAAAATATCAAATTTTTTATAAAAAATCCAAAGGGGTTAGCCTTTGGTTTTTTTTTTACCCAAAACAGCGATTTCCATCAAAACTTGCCATAAATTCGGCTTTCTTGTCCATGAAGCTTTTTATCTTTGTCATATACGTGTTATCTTGTCATACTTAAATTTTGAAGCATTTTGGAAAATATCAATTTTTTATAAAAATCCAAAGGTTGGTTAGCCTTTGTTTTATTTACCAAAAACAGCGGTTTCCATCAAAACTCACCATAAATTCAGTTTTCTTGCCCATGAAGCTTCTTATCTTTGTCGTATACATGTTATCTTGTCATACTTAAAATTTTGAAGCATTTCAGAAAATATCAAATTTTTTATAAAAAATCCAAAGGGGTTAGCCTTTGGTTTTTTTACCAGAAACAGCGATTTTCATCAAAACTTGCCATTAATTCGGCTTTCTTCCCCATGAAGCTTCTTATATTTTTCATATACGTGTTATCTTGTCATACTTAAAATTTTGAAGCATTTTGGAAAATATCAATTTTTTTATAAAAATCCAAAGGGGTTAGCCTTTGGTTTTTTTTACCAAAAAAAGCGAATTCTATCAAAACTTGCCATAAATTTGGTTTTCTTCCCCATGAAGCTTCTTATCTTTTTCATATACGTGTTGTCTTGTCATACTTAAATTTTGAAGCATTTAGGAAAATATCAAAAATTTTATAAAAAATCCAAAGGGGTTAGCCTTTGGTTTTTTTACCAAAAACAGCGATTTCCATCAAAACTTGCCGTAAATTTGGTTTTTGATGAAAAATGCTGTTTTTGAGAAAAAGCAAAGGCTAACCCCTTTGGATTTTTTGTGAAATTTTGATTTTTTCCAAAATGCTTCAAAATTTCGGTATGACAATATAACGTGTATCTGACAAAGATAAGAAGCGCCACGAGCGAGAAAAATGAATTTACGACGAGTTTTGATGGAACTTGTCATTTTTGGTAAAAAAACAAAGGCTAACCCCTTTGGATTTTGTTCTGAAATTTTGATTTTTCTGAAATGTTTCAAAATTAAGGTATGACAAGATAATGCGTATCTCACAAAGATAAGAAGCCTCATGGGCTAGAAAAATGAATTTACATTGAGTTTTGATTCACGGGCGAGAAAAATGGATTTACAACGAGTGTGAAATTTTTTGGTAGAAAAGCAAAGGCTAACCCCTTTGGATTTTTTTGTCAAATTTTGATTTTTTCTAAAATGCTTAAAAATTTAGGTATGACAATATAACA
Source organism: Neostapfia colusana (assembly GCA_030760725.1). Lineage (NCBI taxonomy): Eukaryota > Viridiplantae > Streptophyta > Magnoliopsida > Poales > Poaceae > Neostapfia > Neostapfia colusana. The sequence goes on from JASWHV010000191.1 coordinate 41,585, forward strand.
CGTAACTGAGAAAGATAAGAAGCTTCACGGGCAAGAAAAATGAATTTACGCCGAATGTTAATGAAAATTGCCGTTTTTGGTAAAAAGCAAAGGCTAACCCCTTTGGATTTTGTTCTGAAATTTTGATTTTTTTTTTCTGAAATGCTTCAAAATTTAGTTATGACAAGATAACGCGTATCTGACAAATATAAGAAGTCTCATGGGCGAGAAAAATGAATTTACAGTGAGTTTTGATTCACGGGCGGGAAAAATGAATTTACGACGACTGTTGCTAAAAATTGTCGTTTTTGGTAGAAAAGCAAAGGCTAACCCCTTTGGATTTTTGGTGAAATTTTGTTTTTTTCTCTGAAATGCTTCAAAATTTAGGTATGACAATATAACACGTATCTGACAAAAATAAGAAGCTCCACGGGTGAGAAAAATGAATTTACGATGAATTTTGATGAAAAATGCCGTTTTTGAGAAAAAACAAAGGCTAACCCCTTTGGATTTTTTGTGAAATTTTGATTTTTTCCAAAATGTTCAGAAATTCGGTATGACAATATAACATGTATTTGACAACGATAAGAAGCGCCACGAGCGAGAAAAATGAATTTACGACGAGTTTTGATGGAACTTGTCATTTTTGGTAAAAAACAAAGGCTAATCCCTTTGGATTTTGTTCTGAAATTTTGATTTTTTTCCAAAATGCTTCAAAATTAAGGTATGACAAGATAACGTGTATCTCACAAAGATAAGAAGCCTCATGGGCGAGAAAAATGAATTTACAACGAATTTTGATAAAAATTGCCGTTTTTGAGAAAAATCAAAGGCTAACCCCTTTGGATTTTTTGTGAAATTTTGATTTTTTTCCGAAATGCTTAAAAATTATGGTATGACAATATAAGGCAAATCTGACAAAGATAAGAAGCTTCGCATGCGAGAAAAAAGAATTTACGACAAATTTTGATGGAACTTGTCGTTTTTGGTAAAAAAATAAAGACTAACCCATTTGGATTTTTTGTGAAATTTTATTTTTTTTCCGAAAATCTTCAAAATTTAGGTATGACAACATAACACGTATCTGACAAAGATAAGAGGCTTCACGGGCGAGAAAAATGAATTTACGCGAGTTTTGATGGAAATTGCCATTTTTGGTAAAATCAATGCCTAACCCCTTTGGATTTTGTTCTGAAATTTTGATTTTTTTTCTGAAATGCTTCAAAATTTAGATGACAAGATAACACGCAGACAAAGATAAGAAGCCTCATGGGCGAGAAAAATGAATTTACAGTGAGTTTTGATTCACAGGCGAGAAAATGAATTTACGGCCAGTGTTTATGAAAATTGTCGTTTTTGGTAGAAAAGCCAAGGCTAACCCCTTTGGATTTTTCGGTGAAATTTTGTTTTTTCTGAAATGCTCCAAAATTTAGGTATGACAATATAACATGTATCTGACAAAAATAAGAAGCTTCACGGGTGACAAAAATGAATTTACGATAAATGTTGATGAAAATTGCCGTTTTTTAGAAAAAGCAAAGGCTAACCCCTTTGGATTTTTGTGAAATTTTGATTTTTCTGAAATGCTTCAAAATTTCGGTATGACAATATAACGCGTACCTAACAAAGATAAGAAGCTTCACGGGCGAAAAAAATGAATTTACGATGAGTTTTCATGGAACATGTCGTTTTTGGTAAAAAAAACAAAGGCTAACCCCTTTGGATTTTTTGTGAAATTTTGATTTTTTTTCCAAAATGCTTCAAAATTTAGGTATGACAACAGAACACGTATCTGACAAAGATAAGAAGCTTCACGTGCGAGAAAAATGAATTTACAGTGAGTTTTGATTCACGAGCGGGAAAAATGAATTTACGGCGAGTGTTGATGAAAATTGTCGTTTTTGGTACAAAAGCAAAGGCTAACCCCTTTGGATTTTTTGGTGAAATTTTGTTTTTTTCTGAAATGCTTCAAAATTTAGGTATGACAATATAACAAGTATCTGACAAAAATAAGAAGCTTCACGGGTGAGAAAAATGAAATTACGATGAATTTTGATGAAAATTGCCGTTTTTGAGAAAAAGCAAAGGCTAACCCCTTTGGATGTTTTGTGAAATTTTGATTTTTTCCGAAATGCTTCAAAATTTTGGTGTGACAATATAACGCGTGTCTGACAAAGATAATAAGCGTCACGGGCGAGAAAAATGAATTTACGACGAGTTTTGATGGAACTTGTCATTTTTGGTAAAAAACAAAGGCTAACCCCTTTGGATTTTTTGTGAAATTTTGATTTTTTTTCCAAAATGCTTCAAAATTTAGGTATGATAACATAACATGTATCTGACAAAGATAAGAAGCTTCATGGGCGAGAAAATTAATTTACGACGAGTTTTGATGAAAATTGCCATTTTTTGTAAAAAGCAAAGGCTAACCCCTTTGGATTTTGTTCTGAAATGCTTCAAAATTTAGGTATGACAAGATAACGCATATCTGACAAAGATAAGAAGCCTCATGGGTGAGAAAAATGAATTTACAGTGAGTTTTGATTCACGGGCAAGAAAAATGAATTTACGGCGAGTGTTTATGAAAATTGTCGTTTTTGTTAGAAAAGCAAAGGCTAACCCCTTTGGATTTTTTGGTGAAATTTTGTTTTTTCTGAAATTCTTCAAAATTTAGTTATGACAATATAACATGTATCTGACAAAAATAAGAAGCTTCACGGGTGAGAAAAATGAATTTACGATAAATTTTGATGAAAATTGCCGTTTTTGAGAAAAAGCAAAGGCTAACCCCTTTGGATTTTTTGTGAAATTTTGATTTTTTCCAAAATTCTTCAAAATTTCGGTATGACAATATAACGCGTATCTGACAAAGATAAGAAGCTTCACAGGCGAGAAAAATGAATTTACGACGAGTTTTGATGGAACATGTCGTTTTTGGTAAAAAAACAAAGGCTAACCCCTTTGGATTTTTTGTGAAATTTTGATTTTTTTCCGAAATGCTTCAAAATTTAGGTATGACAACAGAACACGTATCTGACAAAGATAAGAAGCTTCACGGGCGAGAAAAATGAATTTACAGTGAGTTTTGATTCACGGGCGGGAAAAATGAATTTACCGCGAGTGTTGATGAAAATTGTCGTTTTTGGTACAAAAGCAAAGGCTAACCCTTTTGGATTTTTTGGTGAAATTTTGTTTTTTTCTGAGATGCTTCAAAATTTAGGTATGACAATATAACAAATATCTGACATAAATAAGAAACTTCATGGGTGAGAAAAATGAATTTACGACGAATTTTGATGAAATTTGCCGTTTTTGAGAAAAAGCAAAGGCTAACCCCTTTGGATTTTTTGTGAAATTTTGATTTTTTCCGAAATGCTTCAAAATTTTGGTATGACAATATAACGAGTATCTGACAAAGATAATAAGCGTCACGGGCAAGAAAAATGAATTTACCATGAATTTTGATGAAAAATGCCATTTTTGAGAAAAAGCAAAGGCTAACCCCTTTGGATTTTTTGTGAAATTTTGATTTTTTTCTGAAATGCTTAAAAATTTTGGTATGACAATATAACGCAAATCTGACAAAGATAAGAAGCTTCATGGGCGAGAAAATTAATTTACGATGAGTTTTGATGAAAATTGCCATTTTTGGTAAAAAGCAAAGGCTAACCCCTTTGGATGTTGTTCTGAAATTTTGATTTTTTTTCTAAAATGCTTCAAAATTTAGGTATGACAATATAACACGTAACTGACAAAGATAAGAAGATTCACTGGCGAGAAAAATGAATTCACGACAAATTTTGATAAAAATTGCCGTTTTTGAGAAAAATCAAAGGCTAACCCCTTTGGATTTTTTGTAAAATTTTGATTTTTTCCGAAATGCTTAAAAATTATGGTATGACAATAGAGGCAAATCTGACAAAGATAAGAAGGTTCGCATGCGAGAAAAAAGAATTTATGACAAATTTTGATGGAAGTTGTCGTTTTTGGTAAAAAAACAAAGACTAACCCATTTGGATTTTTTGTGAAATTTTATTTTTTTTCCGAAAATCTTCAAAATTTAGCTATGACAACATAACACGTATCTGACAAAGATAAGAGGCTTCACGGGCGAGAAAAATGAATTTACGCGAGTTTTGATGAAAATTGCCATTTTTGGTAAAAATCAATGCCTAACCCCTTTGGATTTTGTTCTGAAATTTTGATTTTTTTTCTGAAATGCTTCAAAATTTAGATGACAAGATAACACGCAGACAAAGATAAGAAGCCTCATGGGCGAGAAAAATGAATTTACAGTGAGTTTTGATTCACAGGCGAGAAAAATGAATTTACGGCGAGTGTTGATGAAAATTGTCGTTTTTGGTAGAAAAGCAAAGGCTAACCCCTTTGGATTTTTTGGTGAAATTTTGTTTTTTCTGAAATGCTTCAAAATTTAGGTATGAAAATATAACAAGTATCTGACAAAAATAAGAAGCTTCACGGGTGAGAAAAATGAATTTACGATGAGTTTTGATGAAAATTGCCGTTTTTGAGAAAAAACAAAGGCTAACCCCTTTCATTTTTTGTGAAATTTTGATTTTTTCCGAAATGCTTCAAAATTTCGGTATGACAATATAACGCGTATCTGACAAAGATAAGAAGCTTCACGGGCGAAAAAAATGAATTTACGACGAGTTTTGATGGAACATGTCGTTTTTGGTAAAAAAAACAAAGGCTAACCCCTTTGGATTTTTTGTGAAATTTTGATTTTTTTTCCAAAATGCTTCAAAATTTAGGTATGACAACAGAACACGTATCTGACAAAGATAAGAAGCTTCACGGGCGAGAAAAATGAATTTACAGTGAGTTTTGATTCACGAGTGGGAAAAATGAATTTACGGCGAGTGTTGATGAAAATTGTCGTTTTTGGTACAAAAGCAAAGGCTAACCCCTTTGGATTTTTTGGTGAAATTTTGTTTTTTTCTGAAATGCTTCAAAATTTAGGTATGACAATATAACAAGTATCTGACAAAAATAAGAAGCTTCACGGGTGAGAAAAATGAATTTACGATGAATTTTGATGAAAATTGCCGTTTTTGGTAGAAAAGCAAAGGCTAACCCCTTTGGATATTTTTGTGAAATTTTGATTTTTTTTCCGAAATGCTTCAAAATTTAGGTATGACAATATAACACGTAACTGACAAAGATAAGAAGCTTTACGGGCGAGAAAAATGAATTTACGATGAATTTTGATGAAATTTGCCGTTTTTGATAAAAAGCAAAGGCTAACCCCTTTGGATTTTTTGTGAAATTTTGATTTTTTCCGAAATGCTTCAAAATTTTGGTATGACAATATAACGCGTATCTGACAAAGATAATAAGCGTCACGGGCAAGAAAAATGAATTTACCATGAATTTTGATGAAAAATGCCGTTTTTGAGAAAAAGCAAAGGCTAACCCCTTTGGATTTTGTTCTGAAATTTTGATTTTTTTTCTGAAATGCTTCAAAATTTAGGTATGACAAGATAATGCATATCTGACAAAGATAAGAAGCCTCATGGGCGAGAAAAATGAATTTACAGTGAGTTTTGATTCACGGGCGAGAAAAATGAATTTACGGCGAGTGTTTATGAAAATTGTCGTTTTTGTTAGAAAAGCGAAGGCTAACCCCTTTGGATTTTTTGGTGAAATTTTGTTTTTTCTTAAATGCTTCAAAATTTAGGTATGACAATATAACATGTATCTGACAAAAATAAGAAGCTTCACGGGTGAGAAAATGAATTTACGATAAATTTTGATGAAAATTGCCGTTTTTGAGAAAAAGCAAAGGCTAACCCCTTTGGATTTTTTGTGAAATTTTGATTTTTTCCGAAATGCTTCAAAATTTTGGTATGACAATATAACTCGTATCTGACAAAGATAAGAAGCTTCACAGGCGAGAAAAATGAATTTACGACGAGTTTTGATGGAACATGTCGTTTTTGGTAAAAAACAAAGGCTAACCTCTTTGGATTTTTTGTGAAATTTTTATTTTTTTCCGAAATGCTTCAAAATTTAGGTATGACAAGATAACGCATATCTGACAAATATAAGAAGCCTCATGGGCGAGAAAAATGAATTTACAGTGAGTTTTGATTCGAGGGCGAGAAAAATGAATTTACGGCCAGTGTTTATGAAAATTGTCGTTTTTGTTAGAAAAGCGAAGGCTAACCCCTTTGGATTTTTTGGTGAAATTTTGTTTTTTCTGAAATGCTCCAAAATTTAGGTATGACAATATAACATGTATCTGACAAAAATAAGAAGCTTCACGGGTGACAAAAATGAATTTACGATAAATGTTGATGAAAATTGCCGTTTTTGAGAAAAAGCAAAGGCTAACCCCTTTGGATTTTTGTGAAATTTTGATTTTTTCTGAAATGCTTCAAAATTTTGGTATGACAATATACCGTGTATCTGACAAAGATAAGAAGCGTCACGGGCGAGAAAAATGAATTTACAACGAGTTTTGATGGAACTTGTCGTTTTTGGTAAAAAAAACAAAGGCTAACCCCTTTGGATTTTTTGTGAAATTTTGATTTTTTTTTCCGAAATGCTTCAAAATTTAGGTGTGACAACATAACACGTATCTGACAAAGATAAGAAGCTTCACGGGCGAGAAAAATTACTTTACGACGAGTTTTAATGAAAATTGCCATTTTGGTAAAAAGCAAAGGCTAACCCCTTTGGATTTTGTTCTGAAATTTTGATTTTTTCTGAAATTCTTCAAAATTTAGGTATGACAAGATAACACGTATCTGTCAAAGATAAGAAGCCTCATGGGCGAGAAAAATGAATTTACAGTGAGTTTTGATTCATTGGCGAGAAAAATGAATTTACGGCGATTGTTGATGAAAATTGTCGTTTTTGGTAGAAAAGCAAAGGCTAACACCTTTGGATTTTTTGGTGAAATTTTGTTTTTTCTGAAATGCTTCAAAATTTAGGTATGAAAATATAACGCGTATCTGACAAATATAAGAAGCTTCACGGACAAGAAAAAGGAATTTATGGCGAGTTTTGATTGACGGGCGAGAAAAATGAATTTACGACGAGTGTTGATGAAAATTGTCGTTTTCGGTAGAAAAACAAAGGCTAACCCCTTTGGATTTTTTGGTGAAATTTTGATTTTTTTTAAATGCTTCAAAATTTAGGTATGACAAGATAACACTTATCTGACAAAAATAAGAAGCTTCACGGGCTAAAAAATGAATTTACGATGAATTTTGATGAAAATTGCCGTATTTGAGAAAAAGCAAAGGCTAACCCCTTTGGATTTTTTGTGAAATTTTGTTTTTTCCAAAATGTTTCAAAATTTCAATATAACCGTATAACGCGTATCTGACAAAGATAGGAAGTGTCACGGGCGAGAAAAATGAATTTACGACGAGTTTTGATGGAACATGTCATTTTTGGTAAAAACAAAGGCTAACCCCCTTTGGATTTTTTGTGAAATTTTGATTTTTTTTCCAAAATGCTTCAAAATTTAGGTATGAAAATATAACGTGTATCTGACAAAGATAAGAAGCATCATGGGCACGAAAAATGAATTTACCGCGAGTTTTGATTCACGGGCGAGAAAAATGAATTTACGACGAGTGTTGATGAAAATTATCGTTTTGGTAGGAAAGCAAAGGCTAACCCCTTTGGATTTTTTCGTAAAATTTTGATTTTTTCCAAAATGCTTCAAAATTTAGGTATGACAATATAACACGTAACTGACAAAGATACGAAGCTTCGCAGGCAAGAAAAATGAATTTACGACGAGTTTTGATGGAACTTGTCATTTTTGATAGAAAAACAAAGGATAACATTTTTGGATTTTCTGTGAAATTTTGATTTTTTTCCGAAATGTTTCAAAATTTAGGTACGAAAGTATAACGCTTATCTCACAAAGATAAGAAGCTTCATGGGCAAGAAAAATGAATTTACAGCGAGTTTTGATTCACGGGTGAGAAAATGAATTTATGGCGGGTGTTTATGAAAATTGTCGTTTTTGGTAGAAAAGCAAAGGCTTTGGATTTTTTGTGATTTTTTTCTGAAATGCTTTAAAATTTAGGTATGATAAAATAACGCGGAACTGACAAAGATAAGAAGCTTCACGGGCGAGAAAAATGAATTTACCACGAGTTCTGATTCACGGGTGAGAAAAATGAATTTATGGCGAGTGTTGATGAAAATTGTCGTTTTTGTAGAAATGCAAAGGCTAACCCCTTTGGATTTTTTTGTGAAATTTTGATTTTTTTCCGAAATGCTTCAAAATTTAGGTATGACAAAATAACGCGTAACTGACAAAGATAAGAAGCTTCATAGGCGAGAAAAATGAATTTACGACGAGTTTTGATGGATCTTGTCATTTTTGGTAAGAAACAAAGGCTAACCCCTTTGAATTTTTTATGAAATTTTGATTTTTTTCTGAAATACTTCAATGTTTAGTTATGATAATATAACACGTAACTGACAAATATAAGAAGCTTCACCAGCGAGGAAAATTAATTTACGACGAATTTTGATGAAAATTGTCGTTTTTGGTAGAAAAGCAAAGGCTAACCCCTTTGGATATTTTTGTGAAATTTTGATTTTTTTCCGAAATGCTTCAAAATTTAGGTATGACAATATAACACGTAACTGACAAAGATAAGAAGCTTTACGGGCGAGAAAAATGAATTTACGATGAATTTTGATGAAAACTGCCATTTTTGAGAAAAATCAAAGGCTAACCCCTTTGGATTTTTTGTGAAATTCTGATTTTTTCCGAAATGCTTCAAAATTTTGGTATGACAATATAACGCAAATCTGACAAAGATAAGAAGCTTCACAGGCGAGAAAAATGAATTTACGACGAGTTTTGATGGAACTTGTCGTTTTTGGTAAAAAAAATAAAGGCTAACCACTCTGGATTTTTTGTGAAGTTTTGATTTTTTTCTGAAATGCTTCAAAATTTAGGTATCACAACATAACACGTATCTGACAAAGATAAGAAGCTTCACGGGCGAGAAAAATTAATTTACGACGAGTTTTGATGAAAATTGCCATTTTGGTAAAAAGCAAAGGCTAGCCCCTTTGGATTTTGTTCTGAAATTTTGATTTTTTTCTGAAATTCTTCAAAATTTAGGTATGACAAGATAACGGGTATCTGACAAAGATAAGAAGCCTCATGGGCGAGAAAAATGAATTTACAGTGAGTTTTGATTCACAGGAGAGAAAAATGAATTTACGGCGATTGTTGATGAAAATTGTCGTTTATGGTAAAAAAGCAAAGGCTAACCCCTTTGGATTTATTGGTGAAATATTGTTTTTTTTTCTAAAATGCTTCAAAATTTAGGTATGACAATATAACACGTATCTGACAAAAATAAGAAGCTTCACGGGTGAGAAAAATGAATTTACGATGAATTTTGATGAAAAATGCCGTTTTTGAGAAAAAAACAAAGGCTAACCCCTTTGGATTTTTTGTGAAATTTTGATTTTTTCCAAAATGTTCAGAAATTCGGTATGACAATATAACATGTATCTGACAACGATAAGAAGCGCCACGAGCGAGAGAAATGAATTTACGACGAGTTTTGATGGAACTTGTCATTTTTGGTAAAAAAACAAAGGCTAACCCCTTTGGATTTTGTTCTGAAATTTTGATTTTTTTCCAAAATGCTTCAAAATTAAGGTATGACAAGATAACGTGTACCTCACAAAGATAAGAAGCCTCATGGGCGAGAAACATGAATTTACATTGAGTTTTGATTCACGGGCGAGAAAAATGAACTTACAGCGAGTGTTGATAAAAATTGTCGTTTTTGGTAGAAAAGCAAAGGCTAACCCCTTTGGATTTTTTGGTGAAATTTTGATTTTTTTTCGAAATGCTTCAAAATTTAGGTATGACAATATAACACGTAACTGACAAAGATAAGAAGATTCACGGGCGAGAAAAATGAATTCACGACAAATTTTGATGAAAATTGCCGTTTTTGAGAAAAATCAAAGGCTAACCCCTTTGAATTTTTTGTGAAATTTTGATTTTTTCCAAAATGCTTAAAAATTATGGTATGACAATATAAGGCAAATCTGTCAAAGATAAGAATCTTCACATGCGAGAAAAAAGAATTTACGACAAATTTTGATGGAACTTGTCGTTTTTGGTAAAAAAACAAAGACTAACCCCTTTGGATTTTTTGTGAAATTTTAATTTTTTTCCGAAAATCTTCAAAATTTAGGTATGACAACATAACACGTATCTGACAAAGATAAGAGGCTTCACGGGCGAGAAAAATGAATTTACGCCAGTTTTGATGAAAATTGCCATTATTGGTAAAAATCAATGCCTAACCCCTTTGAATTTTGTTCTGAAATTTTGATTTTTTTCTGAAATGCTTCAAAATTTAGATGACAAGATAACACGTACCAGACAAAGATAAGAACCCTCATGGGCGAGAAAAATGAATTTACAGTGAGTTTTGATTCACGGGCGAGAAAAATGAATTTACAGCGAGTGTTGATGAAAATTGTCGTTTTTGGTAGAAAAGCAAAGGCTAACCCCTTTGGATTTTTTGGTGAAATTTTGTTTTTTCTGAAATACTTCAAAATTTAGGTATGAAAATATAACAAGTATCTGACAAAAATAAGAAGCTTCACGGGTGAGAAAAATGAATTTACAATGAATTTTGATGAAAATTGCCGTTTTTGAGAAAAAACAAAGGCTAACCCCTTTCGATTTTTTGTGAAATTTTGATTTTTTCTGAAATGCTTCAAAATTTCGGTATGACAATATAACGCGTATCTGATAAAGATAAGAAGCTTCACGGGCGAGAAAAATAAATTTACGACGAGTTTTGATGGAACATGTCGTTTTTGGTAAAAAAACAAAGGCTAACCCCTTTGGATTTTTTGTGAAATTTTGATTTTTTTTCCAAAATGCTTCAAAATTTAGGTATGACAACAGAACACGTATCTGACAAAGATAAGAAGCTTCACGGGCGAGAAAAATGAATTTACAGTGAGTTTTGATTCACGAGCGGGAAAATGAATTTATGGCGAGTGTTGATGAAAATTGTCGTTTTTGGTATAAAAGCAAAGGCTAACCCCTTTGGATTTTTTGGTGAAATTTTGTTTTTTTCTGAAATGCTTTAAAATTTAGGTATGACAATATAACAAGTATCTGACAAAAATTAGAAGCTTCACGGGTGAGAAAAATGAATTTACGATGAATTTTGATGAAAATTGCCGTTTTTGAGAAAAAGCAAAGGCTAACCCCTTTGGATTTTGTTCTGAAATTTTGATTTTTTTCCAAAATGCTTCAAAATTAAGGTATGACAAGATAACGTGTACCTCACAAAGATAAGAAGCCTCATGGGCGAGAAACATGAATTTACATTGAGTTTTGATTCACGGGCGAGAAAAATGAACTTACAGCGAGTGTTGATAAAAATTGTCGTTTTTGGTAGAAAAGCAAAGGCTAACCCCTTTGGATTTTTTGGTGAAATTTTGATTTTTTTTCGAAATGCTTCAAAATTTAGGTATGACAATATAACACGTAACTGACAAAGATAAGAAGATTCACGGGCGAGAAAAATGAATTCACGACAAATTTTGATGAAAATTGCCGTTTTTGAGAAAAATCAAAGGCTAACCCCTTTGGATTTTTTGTGAAATTTTGATTTTTTCCAAAATGCTTAAAAATTATGGTATGACAATATAAGGCAAATCTGTCAAAGATAAGAATCTTCACATGCGAGAAAAAAGAATTTACGACAAATTTTGATGGAACTTGTCGTTTTTGGTAAAAAAACAAAGACTAACCCCTTTGGATTTTTTGTGAAATTTTAATTTTTTTCCGAAAATCTTCAAAATTTAGGTATGACAACATAACACGTATCTGACAAAGATAAGAGGCTTCACGGGCGAGAAAAATGAATTTACGCCAGTTTTGATGAAAATTGCCATTATTGGTAAAAATCAATGCCTAACCCCTTTGAATTTTGTTCTGAAATTTTGATTTTTTTCTGAAATGCTTCAAAATTTAGATGACAAGATAACACGTACCAGACAAAGATAAGAACCCTCATGGGCGAGAAAAATGAATTTACAGTGAGTTTTGATTCACGGGCGAGAAAAATGAATTTACAGCGAGTGTTGATGAAAATTGTCGTTTTTGGTAGAAAAGCAAAGGCTAACCCCTTTGGATTTTTTGGTGAAATTTTGTTTTTTCTGAAATACTTCAAAATTTAGGTATGAAAATATAACAAGTATCTGACAAAAATAAGAAGCTTCACGGGTGAGAAAAATGAATTTACAATGAATTTTGATGAAAATTGCCGTTTTTGAGAAAAAACAAAGGCTAACCCCTTTCGATTTTTTGTGAAATTTTGATTTTTTCCGAAATGCTTCAAAATTTCGGTATAACAATATAACGCGTATCTGACAAAGATAAGAAGCTTCACGGGCGAGAAAAATAAATTTACGATGAGTTTTGATGGAACATGTCGTTTTTGGTAAAAAAACAAAGGCTAACCCCTTTGGATTTTTTGTGAAATTTTGATTTTTTTTCCAAAATGCTTGAAAATTTAGGTATGACAACAGAACACGTATCTGACAAAGATAAGAAGCTTCACGGGCGAGAAAAATGAATTTACAGTGAGTTTTGATTCACGAGCGGGAAAATGAATTTATGGCGAGTGTTGATGAAAATTGTCGTTTTTGGTATAAAAGCAAAGGCTAACCCCTTTGGATTTTTTGGTGAAATTTTGTTTTTTTCTGAAATGCTTTAAAATTTAGGTATGACAATATAACAAGTATCTGACAAAAATTAGAAGCTTCACGGGTGAGAAAAATGAATTTACGATGAATTTTGATGAAAATTGCCGTTTTTGAGAAAAAGCAAAGGCTAACCCCTTTGGATTTTTTGTGAAATTTTGATTTTTTCCGAAATGCTTCAAAATTTTGGTGTGACAATATAACGCGTATCTGACAAAGATAATAAGCGTCACTGGCGAGAAAAATGAATTTACGGCGAGTTTTGATGAAACTTGTCATTTTTGGTAAAAACAAAGGCTAACCCCTTTGGATTTTTTGTGAAATTTTGATTTTTTTCCAAAATGCTTCAAAATTTAGGTATGATAACATAACACGTATCTGACAAAGATAAGAAGCTTCATGGGCGAGAAAATTAATTTACGACGAGTTTCGATGAAAATTGCCATTTTTGGTAAAAAGCAAAGGCAACCCCTTTGGATTTTGTTCTGAAATTTTGATTTTTTTCTGAAATGCTTCAAAATTTAGGTATGACAAGATAACGCATATCTGACAAAGATAAGAAGCCTCATGGGCGAGAAAAATGAATTTACAGTGAGTTTTGATTCACGGGCGAGAAAAATGAATTTACGGCGAGTGTTTATGAAAATTGTCGTTTTTGTTAGAAAAGCAAAGGCTAACCCCTTTGGATTTTTTGGTGAAATTTTGTTTTTTCTGAAATGCTTCAACATTTAGGTATGACAATATAACATGTATCTGACAAAAATAAGAAGCTTCACGGGTGAGAAAAATGAATTTACGATAAATTTTGATGAAAATTGCCGTTTTTGAGAAAAAGCAAAGGCTAACCCCTTTGGATTTTTTGGTGAAATTTTGTTTTTTCTGAAATCCTTCAAAATTTAGGTATGAAAATATAACAAGTATCTGACAAAAATAAGAAGCTTCACGGGTGAGAAAAATGAATTTACAATGAATTTTGATGAAAATTGCCGTTTTTGAGAAAAAACAAAGGCTAACCCCTTTCGATTTTTTGTGAAATTTTGATTTTTTCCGAAATGCTTCAAAATTTCGGTATGACAATATAACGCGTATCTGACAAAGATAAGAAGCTTCACGGGCGAGAAAAATGAATTTACGATGAGTTTTGATGGAACATGTCGTTTTTGGTAAAAAAACAAAGGCTAACCCCTTTGGATTTTTTGTGAAATTTTGATTTTTTTTCCAAAATGCTTCAAAATTTAGGTATGACAACAGAACACGTATCTGACAAAGATAAGAAGCTTCACGGGCGAGAAAAATGAATTTACAGTGAGTTTTGATTCACGAGCGGGAAAATGAATTTATGGCGAGTGTTGATGAAAATTGTCGTTTTTGGTACAAAAGCAAAGGCTAACCCCTTTGGATTTTTTGGTGAAATTTTGTTTTTTCTGAAATGCTTCAAAATTTAGGTATGACAATATAACAAGTATCTGACAAAAATTAGAAGCTTCACGGGTGAGAAAAATGAATTTACGATGAATTTTGATGAAAATTGCCGTTTTTGAGAAAAAGCAAAGGCTAACCCCTTTGGATTTTTTGTGAAATTTTGATTTTTTCCGAAATGCTTCAAAATTTTGGTGTGACAATATAACGCGTATCTGACAAAGATAATAAGCGTCACTGGCGAGAAAAATGAATTTACGACGAGTTTTGATGAAACTTGTCATTTTTGGTAAAAAACAAAGGCTAACCCCTTTGGATTTTTTGTGAAATTTTGATTTTTTTCCAAAATGCTTCAAAATTTAGGTATGATAACATAACACGTATCTGACAAAGATAAGAAGCTTCATGGGCGAGAAAATTAATTTACGACGAGTTTCGATGAAAATTGCCATTTTTGGTAAAAAGCAAAGGCTAACCCCTTTGGATTTGTTCTGAAATTTTGATTTTTTTCTGAAATGCTTCAAAATTTAGGTATGACAAGATAACGCATATCTGACAAATATAAGAAGCCTCATGGGCGAGAAAAATGAATTTACAGTGAGTTTTGATTCACGGGCGAGAAAAATGAATTTACGGCGAGTGTTTATGAAAATTGTCGTTTTTGTTAGAAAAGCAAAGGCTAACCCCTTTGGATTTTTTGGTGAAATTTTGTTTTTTCTGAAATGCTTCAACATTTAGGTATGACAATATAACATGTATCTGACAAAAATAAGAAGCTTCACGGGTGAGAAAAATGAATTTACGATAAATTTTGATGAAAATTGCCGTTTTTGAGAAAAAGCAAAGGCTAACCCCTTTGGATTTTTTGTGAAATTTTGATTTTTTCCGAAATGCTTCAAAATTTCGGTATGACAATATAACGCGTATCTGACAAAGATAAGAAGCTTCACAGGCGAGAAAAATGAATTTACGACGAGTTTTGATGGAACATGTCGTTTTTGGTAAAAAACAAAGGCTAACCCCTTTGGATTTTTTGTGAAATTTTGATTTTTTTCCGAAATGCTTCAAAATTTAGGTATGACAACAGAACACGTATCTGACAAAGATAAGAAGCTTCACGGGCGAGAAAAATGAATTTACAGTGAGTTTTGATGGAACATGTCGTTTTTGGTAAAAAAACAAAGGCTAACCCCTTTGGATTTTTTGTGAAATTTTGATTTTTTTCCAAAAATGCTTCAAAATTTAGGTATGACAACAGAACACATATCTGACAAAGATAAGAAGCTTCACGGGCGAGAAAAATGAATTTACAGTGAGTTTTGATTCACGAGCGGGAAAATGAATTTATGGCGAGTGTTGATGAAAATTGTCGTTTTTGGTACAAAAGCAAAGGCTAACCCCTTTGGATTTTTTGGTGAAATTTTGTTTTTTTCTGAAATGCTTCAAAATTTAGGTATGACAATATAACAAGTATCTGACAAAAATTAGAAGCTTCACGGGTGAGAAAAATGAATTTACGATGAATTTTGATGAAAATTGCCGTTTTTGAGAAAAAGCAAAGGCTAACCCCTTTGGATTTTTTGTGAAATTTTGATTTTTTCCGAAATGCTTCAAAATTTTGGTGTGACAATATAACGCGTATCTGACAAAGATAATAAGCGTCACTGGCGAGAAAAATGAATTTACGACGAGTTTTGATGGAACATGTCGTTTTTGGTAAAAAAACAAAGGCTAACCCCTTTGGATTTTTTGTGAAATTTTGATTTTTTTCCAAAATGCTTCAAAATTTAGGTATGACAACAGAACACGTATCTGACAAAGATAAGAAGCTTCACGGGCGAGAAAAATGAATTTACAGTGAGTTTTGATTCACGAGCGGGAAAATGAATTTATGGCGAGTGTTGATGAAAATTGTCGTTTTTGGTATAAAAGCAAAGGCTAACCCCTTTGGATTTTTTGGTGAAATTTTGTTTTTTTCTGAAATGCTTCAAAATTTAGGTATGACAATATAACAAGTATCTGACAAAAATTAGAAGCTTCACGGGTGAGAAAAATGAATTTACGATGAATTTTGATGAAAATTGCCGTTTTTGAGAAAAAGCAAAGGCTAACCCCTTTGGATTTTTTGTGAAATTTTGATTTTTTCCGAAATGCTTCAAAATTTTGGTGTGACAATATAACGCGTATCTGACAAAGATAATAAGCGTCACTGGCGAGAAAAATGAATTTACGGCGAGTTTTGATGAAACTTGTCATTTTTGGTAAAAAACAAAGGCTAACCCCTTTGGATTTTTTTGTGAAATTTTGATTTTTTTCCAAAATGCTTCAAAATTTAGGTATGATAACATAACACGTATCTGACAAAGATAAGAAGCTTCATGGGCGAGAAAATTAATTTACGACGAGTTTCGATGAAAATTGCCATTTTTGGTAAAAAGCAAAGGCTAACCCCTTTGGATTTTGTTCTGAAATTTTGATTTTTTTCTGAAATGCTTCAAAATTTAGGTATGACAAGATAACGCATATCTGACAAAGATAAGAAGCCTCATGGGCGAGAAAAATGAATTTACAGTGAGTTTTGATTCACGGGCGAGAAAAATGAATTTACGGCGAGTGTTTATGAAAATTTTCGTTTTTGTTAGAAAAGCAAAGGCTAACCCCTTTGGATTTTTTGGTGAAATTTTGTTTTTTCTGAAATGCTTCAACATTTAGGTATGACAATATAACATGTATCTGACAAAAATAAGAAGCTTCACGGGTGAGAAAAATGAATTTACGATAAATTTTGATGAAAATTGCCGTTTTTGAGAAAAAGCAAAGGCTAACCCCTTTGGATTTTTTGTGAAATTTTGATTTTTTCCGAAATGCTTCAAAATTTCGGTATGACAATATAACGCGTATCTGAGAAAGATAAGAAGCTTCACAGGCGAGAAAAATGAATTTACGACGAGTTTTGATGGAACATGTCGTTTTTGGTAAAAAACAAAGGCTAACCCCTTTGGATTTTTTGTGAAATTTTGATTTTTTTTCCGAAATGCTTCAAAATTTAGGTATGACAACAGAACACGTATCTGACAAAGATAAGAAGCTTCACGGGCGAGAAAAATGAATTTACAGTGAGTTTTGATTCACGGGCGGGAAAAATGAATTTACGGCGAGTGTTGATGAAAATTGTCGTTTTTGGTACAAAAGCAAAGGCTAACCCCTTTGGATTTTTTGGTGAAATTTTGTTTTTTTCTGAAATGCTTCAAAATTTAGGTATGACAATATAACAAATATCTGACAAAAATAAGAAACTTCATGGGTGAGAAAAATGAATTTACGATGAATTTTTATGAAATTTGCTGTTTTTAAGAAAAAGCAAAGGCTAACCCCTTTGGATTTTTTTTGAAATTTTGATTTTTTTCGAAATGCTTCAAAATTTTGGTATGACAATATAACGCGTATCTGACAAAGATAATAAGCGTCACGGGCAAGAAAATGAATTTACCATGAATTTTGTTGAAAAATGCCGTTTTTGAGAAAAAGCAAAGGCTAACCCCTTTGGATTTTTTTGTGAAATTTTGATTTTTTCTGAAATGCTTAAAAATTTTGGTATGACAATATAACGCAAATCTGACAAAGATAAGAAGCTTCATGGGCAAGAAAATTAATTTACGATGAGTTTGATGAAAATTGCCATTTTTGGTAAAAAGCAAAGGCTAACCCCTTTGGATTTTGTTCTGAAATTTTGATTTTTTTCTGAAATGCTTCAAAATTTAGGTATGACAAGATAACGCATATCTGACAAAGATAAGAAGCCTCATGGGCGAGAAAAATGAATTTATAGTGAGTTTTGATTCATGGGCGAGAAAAATGAATTTACGACGAATTTTGATGAAAATTGCCGTTTTTGAGAAAAATCAAAGTCTAAACCCTTTGGATTTTTTTGAAATTTTGATTTTTTCCGAAATGCTTAAAAATTTCTGTATGACAATATAGCGCAAATCTGACAAAGATAAGAAGCTTCACAGGCGAGAAAAATGAATTTACGACGAGTTTTGATGGAACTTGTCGTTTTTGGTAAAAAAAACAAAGGCTAACCCCTTTGGATTTTTTGTGAAATTTTGATTTTTTTCCGAAATGCTTAAAAATTTTGGTATGACAATATAACGCAAATCTGACAAAGATAAGAAGCTTCACAGGTGAGAAAAATGAATTTACGACGAGTTTTGATGAAAATTGCCGTTTTTGGTAAAAAGCAAAGGCTAACCCCTTTTGATTTTGTTCTGGAATTTTGATTTTTTCGGAAATGCTTCAAAATTTAGGTATGACAAGATAACGCGTATCTGACAAATATAAGAAGCCTCATGGGCGACAAAAATGAATTTACAGTGAGTTTTGATTCACGAGCTAGAAAAATGAATTTACGGTGAGTGTTGATGAAAATTGTCGTTTTTGGTAAAAAAGCAAAGGCTAACCCCTTTGGATTTATTGGTGAAATATTGTTTTTTTTCTAAAATGCTTCAAAATTTAGGTATGACAATATAACACGTATCTGACAAAAATAAGAAGCTTCACGGGTGAGAAAAATGAATTTACGATGAATTTTGATGAAAAATGCCGTTTTTGAGAAAAAAACAAAGGCTAACCCCTTTGGATTTTTTGTGAAATTTTGATTTTTTCCAAAATGTTCAGAAATTCGGTATGACAATATAACATGTATCTGACAACGATAAGAAGCGCCACGAGCGAGAGAAATGAATTTACGACGAGTTTTGATGGAACTTGTCGTTTTTGGTAAAAAAACAAAGGCTAACCCCTTTGGATTTTTTGTGAAATTTTGATTTTTTTCCGAAATGCTTAAAAATTTTGGTATGACAATATAACGCAAATCTGACAAAGATAAGAAGCTTCACAGGCGAGAAAAATGAATTTACGACGAGTTTTGATGGAACTTGTCGTTTTTGGTAAAAAAAACAAAGGCTAACCCCTTTGGATTTTTTGTGAAATTTTGATTTTTTTCCGAAATGCTTAAAATTTTGGTATGACAATATAACGCAAATCTGACAAAGATAAGAAGCTTCACAGGTGAGAAAAATGAATTTACGACGAGTTTTGATGAAAATTGCCGTTTTTGGTAAAAAGCAAAGGCTAACCCCTTTAGATTTTGTTCTGGAATTTTGATTTTTTTCGGAAATGCTTCAAAATTTTGGTATGACAATATAACGCGTATCTGACAAAGATAATAAGCGTCACTGGCGAGAAAAATGAATTTACGACGAGTTTTGATGAAACTTGTCATTTTTGGTAAAAAACAAAGGCTAACCTCTTTGGATTTTTTGTGAAATTTTGTTTTTTCTGAAATGCTTCAACATTTAGGTATGACAATATAACATGTATCTGACAAAAATAAGAAGCTTCACGGGTGAGAAAAATGAATTTACGATAAATTTTGATGAAAATTGCCGTTTTTGAGAAAAAGCAAAGGCTAACCCCTTTGGATTTTTTGGTGAAATTTTGTTTTTTCTGAAATCCTTCAAAATTTAGGTATGAAAATATAACAAGTATCTGACAAAAATAAGAAGCTTCACGGGTGAGAAAAATGAATTTACAATGAATTTTGATGAAAATTGCCGTTTTTGAGAAAAAACAAAGGCTAACCCCTTTCGATTTTTTGTGAAATTTTGATTTTTTCCGAAATGCTTCAAAATTTCGGTATGACAATATAACGCGTATCTGACAAAGATAAGAAGCTTCACGGGCGAGAAAAATGAATTTACGATGAGTTTTGATGGAACATGTCGTTTTTGGTAAAAAAACAAAGGCTAACCCCTTTGGATTTTTTGTGAAATTTTATTTTTTTTTCCAAAATGCTTCAAAATTTAGGTATGACAACAGAACACGTATCTGACAAAGATAAGAAGCTTCACGGGCGAGAAAAATGAATTTACAGTGAGTTTTGATTCACGAGCGGGAAAATGAATTTATGGCGAGTGTTGATGAAAATTGTCGTTTTTGGTACAAAAGCAAAGGCTAACCCCTTTGGATTTTTTGGTGAAATTTTGTTTTTTCTGAAATGCTTCAAAATTTAGGTATGACAATATAACAAGTATCTGACAAAAATTAGAAGCTTCACGGGTGAGAAAAATGAATTTACGATGAATTTTGATGAAAATTGCCGTTTTTGAGAAAAAGCAAAGGCTAACCCCTTTGGATTTTTTGTGAAATTTTGATTTTTTCCGAAATGCTTCAAAATTTTGGTGTGACAATATAACGCGTATCTGACAAAGATAATAAGCGTCACTGGCGAGAAAAATGAATTTACGACGAGTTTTGATGAAACTTGTCATTTTTGGTAAAAAACAAAGGCTAACCCCTTTGGATTTTTTGTGAAATTTTGATTTTTTTCCAAAATGCTTCAAAATTTAGGTATGATAACATAACACGTATCTGACAAAGATAAGAAGCTTCATGGGCGAGAAAATTAATTTACGACGAGTTTCGATGAAAATTGCCATTTTTGGTAAAAAGCAAAGGCTAACCCCTTTGGATTTGTTCTGAAATTTTGATTTTTTTCTGAAATGCTTCAAAATTTAGGTATGACAAGATAACGCATATCTGACAAATATAAGAAGCCTCATGGGCGAGAAAAATGAATTTACAGTGAGTTTTGATTCACGGGCGAGAAAAATGAATTTACGGCGAGTGTTTATGAAAATTGTCGTTTTTGTTAGAAAAGCAAAGGCTAACCCCTTTGGATTTTTTGGTGAAATTTTGTTTTTTCTGAAATGCTTCAACATTTAGGTATGACAATATAACATGTATCTGACAAAAATAAGAAGCTTCACGGGTGAGAAAAATGAAATTACGATGAATTTTGATGAAAATTGCCGTTTTTGAGAAAAAGCAAAGGCTAACCCCTTTGGATGTTTTGTGAAATTTTGATTTTTTTCCAAAATGCTTCAAAATTTAGGTATGACAACAGAACACATATCTGACAAAGATAAGAAGCTTCACGGGCGAGAAAAATGAATTTACAGTGAGTTTTGATTCACGAGCGGGAAAATGAATTTATGGCGAGTGTTGATGAAAATTGTCGTTTTTGGTACAAAAGCAAAGGCTAACTCCTTTGGATTTTTTGGTGAAATTTTGTTTTTTCTGAAATGCTTCAAAATTTAGGTATGACAATATAACAAGTATCTGACAAAAATTAGAAGCTTCACGGGTGAGAAAAATGAATTTACGATGAATTTTGATGAAAATTGCCGTTTTTGAGAAAAAGCAAAGGCTAACCCCTTTGGATTTTTTGTGAAATTTTGATTTTTTCCGAAATGCTTCAAAATTTTGGTGTGACAATATAACGCGTATCTGACAAAGATAATAAGCGTCACTGGCGAGAAAAATGAATTTACGACGAGTTTTGATGGAACATGTCGTTTTTGGTAAAAAAACAAAGGCTAACCCCTTTGGATTTTTTGTGAAATTTTGATTTTTTTCCAAAATGCTTCAAAATTTAGGTATGACAACAGAACACGTATCTGACAAAGATAAGAAGCTTCACGGGCGAGAAAAATGAATTTACAGTGAGTTTTGATTCACGAGCGGGAAAATGAATTTATGGCGAGTGTTGATGAAAATTGTCGTTTTTGGTATAAAAGCAAAGGCTAACCCCTTTGGATTTTTTGGTGAAATTTTGTTTTTTTCTGAAATGCTTCAAAATTTAGGTATGACAATATAACAAGTATCTGACAAAAATTAGAAGCTTCACGGGTGAGAAAAATGAATTTACGATGAATTTTGATGAAAATTGCCGTTTTTGAGAAAAAGCAAAGGCTAACCCCTTTGGATTTTTTGTGAAATTTTGATTTTTTCCGAAATGCTTCAAAATTTTGGTGTGACAATATAACGCGTATCTGACAAAGATAATAAGCGTCACTGGCGAGAAAAATGAATTTACGGCGAGTTTTGATGAAACTTGTCATTTTTGGTAAAAAACAAAGGCTAACCCCTTTGGATTTTTTTGTGAAATTTTGATTTTTTTCCAAAATGCTTCAAAATTTAGGTATGATAACATAACACGTATCTGACAAAGATAAGAAGCTTCATGGTCGAGAAAATTAATTTACGACGAGTTTCGATGAAAATTGCCATTTTTGGTAAAAAGCAAAGGCTAATCCCTTTGGATTTTGTTCTGAAATTTTGATTTTTTTCTGAAATGCTTCAAAATTTAGGTATGACAAGATAACGCATATCTGACAAAGATAAGAAGCCTCATGGGCGAGAAAAATGAATTTACAGTGAGTTTTGATTCACGGGCGAGAAAAATGAATTTACGGCGAGTGTTTATGAAAATTTTCGTTTTTGTTAGAAAAGCAAAGGCTAACCCCTTTGGATTTTTTGGTGAAATTTTGATTTTTTCCGAAATGCTTCAAAATTTCGGTATGACAATATAACGCGTATCTGAGAAAGATAAGAAGCTTCACAGGCGAGAAAAATGAATTTACGACGAGTTTTGATGGAACATGTCGTTTTTGGTAAAAAACAAAGGCTAACCCCTTTGGATTTTTTGTGAAATTTTGATTTTTTTCCGAAATGCTTCAAAATTTAGGTATGACAACAGAACACGTATCTGACAAAGATAAGAAGCTTCACGGGCGAGAAAAATGAATTTACAGTGAGTTTTGATGGAACATGTCGTTTTTGGTAAAAAAACAAAGGCTAACCCCTTTGGATTTTTTGTGAAATTTTGATTTTTTTTCCAAAATGCTTCAAAATTTAGGTATGACAACAGAACACATATCTGACAAAGATAAGAAGCTTCACGGGCGAGAAAAATGAATTTACAGTGAGTTTTGATTCACGAGCGGGAAAATGAATTTATGGCGAGTGTTGATGAAAATTGTCGTTTTTGGTACAAAAGCAAAGGCTAACCCCTTTGGATTTTTTGGTGAAATTTTGTTTTTTTCTGAAATACTTCAAAATTTAGGTATGACAATATAACAAGTATCTGACAAAAATTAGAAGCTTCACGGGTGAGAAAAATGAATTTACGATGAATTTTGATGAAAATTGCCGTTTTTGAGAAAAAGCAAAGGCTAACCCCTTTGGATTTTTTGTGAAATTTTGATTTTTTCCGAAATGCTTCAAAATTTTGGTGTGACAATATAACGCGTATCTGACAAAGATAATAAGCGTCACTGGCGAGAAAAATGAATTTACGACGAGTTTTGATGGAACATGTCGTTTTTGGTAAAAAAACAAAGGCTAACCCCTTTGGATTTTTTGTGAAATTTTGATTTTTTTCCAAAATGCTTCAAAATTTAGGTATGACAACAGAACACGTATCTGACAAAGATAAGAAGCTTCACGGGCGAGAAAAATGAATTTACAGTGAGTTTTGATTCACGAGCGGGAAAATGAATTTATGGCGAGTGTTGATGAAAATTGTCGTTTTTGGTATAAAAGCAAAGGCTAACCCCTTTGGATTTTTTGGTGAAATTTTGTTTTTTTCTGAAATGCTTCAAAATTTAGGTATGACAATATAACAAGTATCTGACAAAAATTAGAAGCTTCACGGGTGAGAAAAATGAATTTACGATGAATTTTGATGAAAATTGCCGTTTTTGAGAAAAAGCAAAGGCTAACCCCTTTGGATTTTTTGTGAAATTTTGATTTTTTCCGAAATGCTTCAAAATTTTGGTGTGACAATATAACGCGTATCTGACAAAGATAATAAGCGTCACTGGCGAGAAAAATGAATTTACGGCGAGTTTTGATGAAACTTGTCATTTTTGGTAAAAAACAAAGGCTAACCCCTTTGGATTTTTTTGTGAAATTTTGATTTTTTTCCAAAATGCTTCAAAATTTAGGTATGATAACATAACACGTATCTGACAAAGATAAGAAGCTTCATGGGCGAGAAAATTAATTTACGACGAGTTTCGATGAAAATTGCCATTTTTGGTAAAAAGCAAAGGCTAACCCCTTTGGATTTTGTTCTGAAATTTTGATTTTTTTCTGAAATGCTTCAAAATTTAGGTATGACAAGATAACGCATATCTGACAAAGATAAGAAGCCTCATGGGCGAGAAAAATGAATTTACAGTGAGTTTTTATTCACGGGCGAGAAAAATGAATTTACGGCGAGTGTTTATGAAAATTTTCGTTTTTGTTAGAAAAGCAAAGGCTAACCCCTTTGGATTTTTTGGTGAAATTTTGTTTTTTCTGAAATGCTTCAACATTTAGGTATGACAATATAACATGTATCTGACAAAAATAAGAAGCTTCACGGGTGAGAAAAATGAATTTACGATAAATTTTGATGAAAATTGCCGTTTTTGAGAAAAAGCAAAGGCTAACCCCTTTGGATTTTTTGTGAAATTTTGATTTTTTCCGAAATGCTTCAAAATTTCGGTATGACAATATAACGCGTATCTGAGAAAGATAAGAAGCTTCACAGGCGAGAAAAATGAATTTACGACGAGTTTTGATGGAACATGTCGTTTTTGGTAAAAAACAAAGGCTAACCCCTTTGGATTTTTTGTGAAATTTTGATTTTTTTTCCGAAATGCTTCAAAATTTAGGTATGACAACAGAACACGTATCTGACAAAGATAAGAAGCTTCACGGGCGAGAAAAATGAATTTACAGTGAGTTTTGATTCACGGGCGGGAAAAATGAATTTACGGCGAGTGTTGATGAAAATTGTCGTTTTTGGTACAAAAGCAAAGGCTAACCCCTTTGGATTTTTTGGTGAAATTTTGTTTTTTCTGAAATGCTTCAAAATTTAGGTATGACAATATAACAAATATCTGACAAAAATAAGAAACTTCATGGGTGAGAAAAATGAATTTACGATGAATTTTTATGAAATTTGCTGTTTTTAAGAAAAAGCAAAGGCTAACCCCTTTGGATTTTTTTTGAAATTTTGATTTTTTTCGAAATGCTTCAAAATTTTGGTATGACAATATAACGCGTATCTGACAAAGATAATAAGCGTCACGGGCAAGAAAATGAATTTACCATGAATTTTGTTGAAAAATGCCGTTTTTGAGAAAAAGCAAAGGCTAACCCCTTTGGATTTTTTTGTGAAATTTTGATTTTTTCTGAAATGCTTAAAAATTTTGGTATGACAATATAACGCAAATATGACAAAGATAAGAAGCTTCATGGGCAAGAAAATTAATTTACGACGAGTTTGATGAAAATTGCCATTTTTGGTAAAAAGCAAAGGCTAACCCCTTTGGATTTTGTTCTGAAATTTTGATTTTTTTTCTGAAATGCTTCAAAATTTAGGTATGACAAGATAACGCATATCTGACAAAGATAAGAAGCCTCATGGGCGAGAAAAATGAATTTATAGTGAGTTTTGATTCATGGGCGAGAAAAATGAATTTACGACGAATTTTGATGAAAATTGCCGTTTTTGAGAAAAATCAAAGTCTAAACCCTTTGGATTTTTTTGAAATTTTGATTTTTTCCGAAATGCTTAAAAATTTCTGTATGACAATATAGCGCAAATCTGACAAAGATAAGAAGCTTCACAGGCGAGAAAAATGAATTTACGACGAGTTTTGATGGAACTTGTCGTTTTTGGTAAAAAAAACAAAGGCTAACCCCTTTGGATTTTTTGTGAAATTTTGATTTTTTTCCGAAATGCTTAAAAATTTTGGTATGACAATATAACGCAAATCTGACAAAGATAAGAAGCTTCACAGGTGAGAAAAATGAATTTACGACGAGTTTTGATGAAAATTGCCGTTTTTGGTAAAAAGCAAAGGCTAACCCCTTTTGATTTTGTTCTGGAATTTTGATTTTTTTCGGAAATGCTTCAAAATTTAGGTATGACAAGATAACGCGTATCTGACAAATATAAGAAGCCTCATGGGCGACAAAAATGAATTTACAGTGAGTTTTGATTCACGAGCTAGAAAAATGAATTTACGGTGAGTGTTGATGAAAATTGTCGTTTTTGGTAAAAAAGCAAAGGCTAACCCCTTTGGATTTATTGGTGAAATATTGTTTTTTTCTAAAATGCTTCAAAATTTAGGTATGACAATATAACACGTATCTGACAAAAATAAGAAGCTTCACGGGTGAGAAAAATGAATTTACGATGAATTTTGATGAAAAATGCCGTTTTTGAGAAAAAAAACAAAGGCTAACCCCTTTGGATTTTTTGTGAAATTTTGATTTTTTCCAAAATGTTCAGAAATTCGGTATGACAATATAACATGTATCTGACAACGATAAGAAGCGCCACGAGCGAGAGAAATGAATTTACGACGAGTTTTGATGGAACTTGTCGTTTTTGGTAAAAAAACAAAGGCTAACCCCTTTGGATTTTTTGTGAAATTTTGATTTTTTTCCGAAATGCTTAAAAATTTTGGTATGACAATATAAAGCAAATCTGACAAAGATAAGAAGCTTCACAGGCGAGAAAAATGAATTTACGACGAGTTTTGATGGAACTTGTCGTTTTTGGTAAAAAAAACAAAGGCTAACCCCTTTGGATTTTTTGTGAAATTTTGATTTTTTTCCGAAATGCTTAAAATTTTGGTATGACAATATAACGCAAATCTGACAAAGATAAGAAGCTTCACAGGTGAGAAAAATGAATTTACGACGAGTTTTGATGAAAATTGCCGTTTTTGGTAAAAAGCAAAGGCTAACCCCTTTAGATTTTGTTCTGGAATTTTGATTTTTTTCGGAAATGCTTCAAAATTTTGGTATGACAATATAACGCGTATCTGACAAAGATAATAAGCGTCACGGGCAAGAAAAATGAATTTACCATGAATTTTGTTGAAAAATGCCGTTTTTGAGAAAAAGCAAAGGCTAACCCCTTTGGATTTTTTGTGAAATTTTGATTTTTTCTGAAATGCTTAAAAATTTTGGTATGACAATATAACGCAAATCTGACAAAGATAAGAAGCTTCATGGGCAAGAAAATTAATTTACGACGAGTTTGATGAAAATTGCCATTTTTGGTAAAAAGCAAAGGCTAACCCCTTTGGATTTTGTTCTGAAATTTTGATTTTTTTCTGAAATGCTTCAAAATTTAGGTATGACAAGATAACGCATATCTGACAAAGATAAGAAGCCTCATGGGCGAGAAAAATGAATTTATAGTGAGTTTTGATTCACGGGTGAGAAAAATGAATTTACGACGAATTTTGATGAAAATTGCCGTTTTTGAGAAAAATCAAAGTCTAAACCCTTTGGATTTTTTGTGAAATTTTGATTTTTTCCGAAATGCTTAAAAATTTCTGTATGACAATATAACGCAAATCTGACAAAGATAAGAAGCTTCACAGGCGAGAAAAATGAATTTACGACGAGTTTTGATGGAACTTGTCGTTTTTGGTAAAAAAAACAAAGGCTAACCCCTTTGGATTTTTTGTGAAATTTTGATTTTTTTCCGAAATGCTTAAAATTTTGGTATGACAATATAACGCAAATCTGACAAAGATAAGAAGCTTCACAGGTGAGAAAAATGAATTTACGACGAGTTTTGATGAAAATTGCCGTTTTTGGTAAAAAGCAAAGGCTAACCCCTTTAGATTTTGTTCTGGAATTTTGATTTTTTTCGGAAATGCTTCAAAATTTAGGTATGACAAGATAACGCATATCTGACAAATATAAGAAGCCTCATGGGCGAGAAAAATGAATTTACAGTGAGTTTTGATTCACGAGCTAGAAAAATGAATTTACGGTGAGTGTTGATGGAACTTGTCGTTTTTTGGTAGAAAAGCAAAGGCTAACCCCTTTGGATTTTTGGTGAAATTTTGTTTTTTCTGAAATGCTTCAAAATTTAGGTATGACAATATAACAAGTATCTGACAAAGATAAGAGGCTTCACGGGCGAGAAAAATGAATTTACGCCAGTTTTGATGAAAATTGCCATTATTGGTAAAAATCAATGCCTAACCCCTTTGGATTTTGTTCTGAAATTTTGATTTTTTTCTGAAATGCTTCAAAATTTAGATGACAAGATAACACGTACCAGACAAAGATAAGAACCCTCATGGGCGAGAAAAATGAATTTACAGTGAGTTTTGATTCACGGGCGAGAAAAATGAATTTACGGCGAGTGTTGATGAAAATTGTCGTTTTTGGTAGAAAAGCAAAGGCTAACCCCTTTGGATTTTTTGGTGAAATTTTGTTTTTTCTGAAATGCTTCAAAATTTAGGTATGAAAATATAACACGTATCTGACAAAAATAAGAAGCTTCACGGGTGAGAAAAATGAATTTACAATGAATTTTGATGAAAATTGCCTATTTTGAGAAAAAACAAAGGCTAACCCCTTTCGATTTTTTGTGAAATTTTGATTTTTTCCGAAATGCTTCAAAATTTCGGTATGACAATATAACGTGTATCTGACAAAGATAAGAAGCTTCACGGGCGAGAAAAATGAATTTACGACGAGTTTTGATGGAACATGTCGTTTTTGGTAAAAAAACAAAGGCTAACCCCTTTGGATTTTTTGTGAAATTTTGATTTTTTTCCAAAATGCTTCAAAATTGAGGTATGACAACAGAACACGTATCTGACAAAGATAAGAAGCTTCACGGGCGAGAAAAATGAATTTACAGTGAGTTTTAATTCACGAGCGGGAAAAATGAATTTATGGCGAGTGTTGATGAAAATTGTCGTTTTTGGTACAAAAGCAAAGGCTAACCCCTTTGGATTTTTTGGTGAAATTTTGTTTTTTTCTGAAATGCTTCAAAATTTTGGTATGATAATATAACAAGTATCTGACAAAAATAAGAAGCTTCACGGGTGAGAAAAATGAATTTACGATGAATTTTGATGAAAATTGCTGTTTTTGAGAAAAAGCAAAGGCTAACCCCTTTGGATTTTTTGTGAAATTTTGATTTTTTCCAAAATGCTTCAAAATTTTGGTGTGACAATATAACGCGTATCTGACAAAGATAATAAGCGTCACGGGCGAGAAAAATGAATTTACGACGAGTTTTGATGAAACTTGTCATTTTTGGTAAAAAACAAAGGCTAACCCCTTTAGATTTTGTTCTGGAATTTTGATTTTTTTAGGAAATGCTTCAAAATTTATGTATGACAAGATAACGCGTATCTGACAAATATAAGAAGCCTCATGGGCGAGAAAAATGAATTTACAGTGAGTTTTGATTCACGAGCTAGAAAAATGAATTTACGGTGAGTGTTGATGGAACTTGTCGTTTTTTGGTAGAAAAGCAAAGGCTAACCCCTTTGGATTTTTGGTGAAATTTTGTTTTTTCTAAAATGCTTCAAAATTTAGGTATGACAATATAACACGTATCTGACAAAGATAAGAGGCTTCACGGGCGAGAAAAATGAATTTACGCCAGTTTTGATGAAAATTGCCATTATTGGTAAAAATCAATGCCTAACCCCTTTGGATTTTGTTCTGAAATTTTGATTTTTTTCTGAAATGCTTCAAAATTTAGATGACAAGATAACACGTACCAGACAAAGATAAGAACCCTCATGGGCGAGAAAAATGAATTTACAGTGAGTTTTGATTCACGGGCGAGAAAAATGAATTTACGGCGAGTGTTGATGAAAATTGTCGTTTTTGGTAGAAAAGCAAAGGCTAACCCCTTTGGATTTTTTGGTGAAATTTTGTTTTTTCTGAAATGCTTCAAAATTTAGGTATGAAAATATAACACGTATCTGACAAAAATAAGAAGCTTCACGGGTGAGAAAAATGAATTTACAATGAATTTTGATGAAAATTGCCGTTTTTGAGAAAAAACAAAGGCTAACCCCTTTCGATTTTTTGTGAAATTTTGATTTTTTCCGAAATGCTTCAAAATTTCGGTATGACAATATAACGCGTATCTGACAAAGATAAGAAGCTTCACGGGCGAGAAAAATGAATTTACGACGAGTTTTGATGGAACATGTCGTTTTTGGTAAAAAAACAAAGGCTAACCCCTTTGGATTTTTTGTGAAATTTTGATTTTTTCCAAAATGTTTCAAAATTGAGGTATGACAACAGAACACGTATCTGACAAAGATAAGAAGCTTCACGGGCGAGAAAAATGAATTTACAGTGAGTTTTAATTCACGAGCGGGAAAAATGAATTTATGGCGAGTGTTGATGAAAATTGTCGTTTTTGGTACAAAAGCAAAGGCTAACCCCTTTGGATTTTTTGGTGAAATTTTGTTTTTTTCTGAAATGCTTCAAAATTTTGGTATGATAATATAACAAGTATCTGACAAAAATAAGAAGCTTCACGGGTGAGAAAAATGAATTTACGATGAATTTTGATGAAAACTGCTGTTTTTGAGAAAAAGCAAAGGCTAACCCCTTTGGATTTTTTGTGAAATTTTGATTTTTCCGAAATGCTTCAAAATTTTGGTGTGACAATATAACGCGTATCTGACAAAGATAATAAGCGTCACGGGCGAGAAAAATGAATTTACGACGAGTTTTGATGAAACTTGTCATTTTTGGTAAAAAACAAAGGCTAACCCCTTTGGATTTTTTGTGAAATTTTGATTTTTTTCCAAAATGCTTCAAAATTTAGGTATGATAACATAACACGTATCTGACAAAGATAAGAAGCTTCATGGGCGAGAAAATTAATTTACGACGAGTTTCGATGAAAATTGCCATTTTTGGTAAAAAGCAAAGGCTAACCCCTTTGGATTTTGTTCTGAAATTTTGGTTTTTTTCTGAAATGCTTCAAAATTTAGGTATGACAAGATAACACGTATCTGACAAAGATAAGAAGCTTCATGGGCGAGAAAATTAATTTACGACGAGTTTCGATGAAAATTGCCATTTTTGGTAAAAAGCAAAGGCTAACCCCTTTGGATTTTTTGTGAAATTTTGATTTTTTTCCGAAATGCTTAAAAATTTTGGTATGACAATATAACGCAAATCTGACAAAGATAAGAAGCTTCACAGGCGAGAAAAATGAATTTACGACGAGTTTTGATGGAACTTGTCGTTTTTGGTAAAAAAAACAAAGGCTAACCCCTTTGGATTTTTTGTGAAATTTTGATTTTTTTCCGAAATGCTTAAAATTTTGGTATGACAATATAACGCAAATCTGACAAAGATAAGAAGCTTCACAGGTGAGAAAAATGAATTTACGACGAGTTTTGATGAAAATTGCCGTTTTTGGTAAAAAGCAAAGGCTAACCCCTTTGGATTTAGTTCTGAAATTTTGATTTTTTTCTGAAATGCTTCAAAATTTAGGTATGACAAGATAACGCATATCTGACAAAGATAAGAAGCCTCATGGGCGAGAAAAATGAATTTATAGTGAGTTTTGATTCACGGGTGAGAAAAATGAATTTACGACGAATTTTGATGAAAATTGCCGTTTTTGAGAAAAATCAAAGTCTAAACCCTTTGGATTTTTTGTGAAATTTTGATTTTTTCCGAAATGCTTAAAAATTTCTGTATGACAATATAACGCAAATCTGACAAAGATAAGAAGCTTCACAGGCGAGAAAAATGAATTTACGACGAGTTTTGATGGAACTTGTCGTTTTTGGTAAAAAAAACAAAGGCTAACCCCTTTGGATTTTTTGTGAAATTTTGATTTTTTTCCGAAATGCTTAAAATTTTGGTATGACAATATAACGCAAATCTGACAAAGATAAGAAGCTTCACAGGTGAGAAAAATGAATTTACGACGAGTTTTGATGAAAATTGCCGTTTTTGGTAAAAAGCAAAGGCTAACCCCTTTAGATTTTGTTCTGGAATTTTGATTTTTTCGGAAATGCTTCAAAATTTAGGTATGACAAGATAACGCGTATCTGACAAATATAAGAAGCCTCATGGGCGAAAAAATGAATTTACAGTGAGTTTTGATTCACGAGCTAGAAAAATGAATTTACGGTGAGTGTTGATGGAACTTGTCGTTTTTTGGTAGAAAAGCAAAGGCTAACCCCTTTGGATTTTTGGTGAAATTTTGTTTTTTCTGAAATGCTTCAAAATTTAGGTATGACAATATAACAAGTATCTGACAAAGATAAGAGGCTTCACGGGCGAGAAAAATGAATTTACGCCAGTTTTGATGAAAATTGCCATTATTGGTAAAAATCAATGCCTAACCCCTTTGGATTTTGTTCTGAAATTTTGATTTTTTTCTGAAATGCTTCAAAATTTAGATGACAAGATAACACGTACCAGACAAAGATAAGAACCCTCATGGGCGAGAAAAATGAATTTACAGTGAGTTTTGATTCACGGGCGAGAAAAATGAATTTACGGCGAGTGTTGATGAAAATTGTCGTTTTTGGTAGAAAAGCAAAGGCTAACCCCTTTGGATTTTTTGGTGAAATTTTGTTTTTTCTGAAATGCTTCAAAATTTAGGTATGAAAATATAACACGTATCTGACAAAAATAAGAAGCTTCACGGGTGAGAAAAATGAATTTACAATGAATTTTGATGAAAATTGCCTATTTTGAGAAAAAACAAAGGCTAACCCCTTTCGATTTTTTGTGAAATTTTGATTTTTTCCGAAATGCTTCAAAATTTCGGTATGACAATATAACGTGTATCTGACAAAGATAAGAAGCTTCACGGGCGAGAAAATGAATTTACGACGAGTTTTGATGGAACATGTCGTTTTTGGTAAAAAAACAAAGGCTAACCCCTTTGGATTTTTTGTGAAATTTTGATTTTTTTCCAAAATGCTTCAAAATTGAGGTATGACAACAGAACACGTATCTGACAAAGATAAGAAGCTTCACGGGCGAGAAAAATGAATTTACAGTGAGTTTTAATTCACGAGCGGGAAAAATGAATTTATGGCGAGTGTTGATGAAAATTGTCGTTTTTGGTACAAAAGCAAAGGCTAACCCCTTTGGATTTTTTGGTGAAATTTTGTTTTTTTCTGAAATGCTTCAAAATTTTGGTATGATAATATAACAAGTATCTGACAAAAATAAGAAGCTTCACGGGTGAGAAAAATGAATTTACGATGAATTTTGATGAAAATTGCTGTTTTTGAGAAAAAGCAAAGGCTAACCCCTTTGGATTTTTTGTGAAATTTTGATTTTTTCCAAAATGCTTCAAAATTTTGGTGTGACAATATAACGCGTATCTGACAAAGATAATAAGCGTCACGGGCGAGAAAAATGAATTTACGACGAGTTTTGATGAAACTTGTCATTTTTGGTAAAAAACAAAGGCTAACCCCTTTAGATTTTGTTCTGGAATTTTGATTTTTTTAGGAAATGCTTCAAAATTTATGTATGACAAGATAACGCGTATCTGACAAATATAAGAAGCCTCATGGGCGAGAAAAATGAATTTACAGTGAGTTTTGATTCACGAGCTAGAAAAATGAATTTACGGTGAGTGTTGATGGAACTTGTCGTTTTTTGGTAGAAAAGCAAAGGCTAACCCCTTTGGATTTTTGGTGAAATTTTGTTTTTTCTAAAATGCTTCAAAATTTAGGTATGACAATATAACACGTATCTGACAAAGATAAGAGGCTTCACGGGCGAGAAAAATGAATTTACGCCAGTTTTGATGAAAATTGCCATTATTGGTAAAAATCAATGC
This sequence comes from Neostapfia colusana, assembly GCA_030760725.1. NCBI lineage: Eukaryota > Viridiplantae > Streptophyta > Magnoliopsida > Poales > Poaceae > Neostapfia > Neostapfia colusana. Next base: position 75,261 of record JASWHV010000191.1, read on the forward strand.
CTAACCCCTTTGTATTTTGTTCTGAAATTTTGATTTTTTCTGAAATGCTTCAAAATTTAGATGACAAGATAACACGTACCAGACAAAGATAAGAACCCTCATGGGCGAGAAAAATGAATTTACAGTGAGTTTTGATTCACGGGCGAGAAAAATGAATTTACGGCGAGTGTTGATGAAAATTGTCGTTTTTGGTAGAAAAGCAAAGGCTAACCCCTTTGGATTTTTTGGTGAAATTTTGTTTTTTCTGAAATGCTTCAAAATTTAGGTATGAAAATATAACACGTATCTGACAAAAATAAGAAGCTTCACGGGTGAGAAAAATGAATTTACAATGAATTTTGATGAAAATTGCCGTTTTTGAGAAAAAACAAAGGCTAACCCCTTTCGATTTTTTGTGAAATTTTGATTTTTTCCGAAATGCTTCAAAATTTCGGTATGACAATATAACGCGTATCTGACAAAGATAAGAAGCTTCACGGGCGAGAAAAATGAATTTACGACGAGTTTTGATGGAACATGTCGTTTTTGGTAAAAAAACAAAGGCTAACCCCTTTGGATTTTTTGTGAAATTTTGATTTTTTCCAAAATGTTTCAAAATTGAGGTATGACAACAGAACACGTATCTGACAAAGATAAGAAGCTTCACGGGCGAGAAAAATGAATTTACAGTGAGTTTTAATTCACGAGCGGGAAAAATGAATTTATGGCGAGTGTTGATGAAAATTGTCGTTTTTGGTACAAAAGCAAAGGCTAACCCCTTTGGATTTTTTGGTGAAATTTTGTTTTTTTCTGAAATGCTTCAAAATTTTGGTATGATAATATAACAAGTATCTGACAAAAATAAGAAGCTTCACGGGTGAGAAAAATGAATTTACGATGAATTTTGATGAAAACTGCTGTTTTTGAGAAAAAGCAAAGGCTAACCCCTTTGGATTTTTTGTGAAATTTTGATTTTTCCGAAATGCTTCAAAATTTTGGTGTGACAATATAACGCGTATCTGACAAAGATAATAAGCGTCACGGGCGAGAAAAATGAATTTACGACGAGTTTTGATGAAACTTGTCATTTTTGGTAAAAAACAAAGGCTAACCCCTTTGGATTTTTTGTGAAATTTTGATTTTTTTCCAAAATGCTTCAAAATTTAGGTATGATAACATAACACGTATCTGACAAAGATAAGAAGCTTCATGGGCGAGAAAATTAATTTACGACGAGTTTCGATGAAAATTGCCATTTTTGGTAAAAAGCAAAGGCTAACCCCTTTGGATTTTGTTCTGAAATTTTGGTTTTTTTCTGAAATGCTTCAAAATTTAGGTATGACAAGATAACGCATATCTGACAAAGATAAGAAGCCTCATGGGCGAGAAAAATGAATTTACAGTGAGTTTTGATTCACGGGCGATAAAAATGAATTTACGGCGAGTGTTTATGAAAATTGTCGTTTTTGTTAGAAAAGCAAAGGCTAACCCCTTTGTATTTTTTGGTGAAATTTTGTTTTTTCTGAAATGCTTCAACATTTAGGTATGACAATATAACATGTATCTGACAAAAATAAGAAGCTTCACGGGTGAGAAAAATGAATTTACGATAAATTTTGATGAAAATTGCCGTTTTTGAGAAAAAGCCAAGGCTAACCCCTTTGGATTTTTTGTGAAATTTTGATTTTTTCCGAAATGCTTCAAAATTTCGGTATGACAATATAACGCGTATCTGACAAAGATAAGAAGCTTCACAGGCGAGAAAAATGAATTTACGACGAGTTTTGATGGAACATGTCGTTTTTGGTAAAAAAACAAAGGCTAACCCCTTTGGATTTTTTGTGAAATTTTGATTTTTTTCCGAAATGCTTCAATATTTAGGTATGACAACAGAACACGTATCTGACAAAGATAAGAAGCTTCACTGGCGAGAAAAATGAATTTACAGTGAGTTTTGATTCACGGGCGGGAAAAATGAATTTACGGCGAGTGTTGATGAAAATTGTCGTTTTTGGTACAAAAGCAAAGGCTAACCCCTTTGGATTTTTTGGTGAAATTTTGTTTTTTTCTGAAATGCTTCAAAATTTAGGTTTGACAATATAACAAATATCTGACAAAAATAAGAAACTTCATGGGTGAGAAAAATGAATTTACGATGAATTTTGACGAAATTTGCCGTTTTTAAGAAAAAGCAAAGGCTAACCCCTTTGGATTTTTTGTGAAATTTTGATTTTTTCCGAAATGCTTCAAAATTTTGGTATGACAATATAACGCGTATCTGACAAAGATAATAAGCGTCACGGGCAAGAAAAATTAATTTACCATGAATTTTGTTGAAAAATGCCGTTTTTGAGAAAAAGCAAAGGCTAACCCCTGTGGATTTTTTTGTGAAATTTTGATTTTTTCTGAAATGCTTAAAAATTTTGGTATGACAATATAACGCAAATCTGACAAAGATAAGAAGCTTCATGGGCAAGAAAATTAATTTACGACGAGTTTGATGAAAATTGCCATTTTTGGTAAAAAGCAAAGGCTAACCCCTTTGGATTTTGTTCTGAAATTTTGATTTTTTTCTGAAATGCTTCAAAATTTAGGTATGACAAGATAACGCATATCTGACAAAGATAAGAAGCCTCATGGGCGAGAAAAATGAATTTATAGTGAGTTTTGATTCACGGGCGAGAAAAATGAATTTACGACGAATTTTGATGAAAATTGCCGTTTTTGAGAAAAATCAAAGTCTAAACCCTTTGGATTTTTTGTGAAATTTTGATTTTTTCCGAAATGCTTAAAAATTTTTGTATGACAATATAACGCAAATCTGACAAAGATAAGAAGCTTCACAGGCGAGAAAAATGAATTTACGACGAGTTTTGATGGAACTTGTCGTTTTTGGTAAAAAAACAAAGGCTAACCCCTTTGGATTTTTTGTGAAATTTTGATTTTTTTCCGAAATGCTTAAAAATTTTGGTATGACAATATAACGCAAATCTGACAAAGATAAGAAGCTTCACAGGTGAGAAAAATGAATTTACGACGAGTTTTGATGAAAATTGCCGTTTTTGGTAAAAAGCAAAGGCTAACCCCTTTAGATTTTGTTCTGGAATTTTGATTTTTTTCGGAAATGGTTCAAAATTTAGGTGTGACAAGATAACGCGTATCTGACAAATATAAGAAGCCTCATGGGCGAGAAAAATGAATTTACAGTGAGTTTTGATTCACGAGCTAAAAAAATGAATTTACGGTGAGTGTTGATGAAAATTGTCGTTTTTGGTAGAAAAGCAAAGGCTAACCCCTTTGGATTATTTGGTGAAATTTTGTTTTTTCTGAAATGCTTCAAGATTTAGGTATGACAATATAACACGTATCGTACAAATATAAGAAGCTTCACGGGCAAGAAAAATGAATTTACGGTAAATTTTGATGAAAATTGACGTTTTTGAGAAAAATCAAAGGCTAACCCCTTTGGATTTTTTGTGAAATTTTGATTTTTCTGAAATGCTTAAAAATTTTGGTATGACAATATAACGCAAATCTGACAAAGATAAGAAGCTTCATAGGCGAGAAAAATAAATTTACAACGAGTTCTGATGGAACTTGTCGTTTTTGGTAAGAAAACAAAGGCTAACGCCTTTGGATTTTTTGTGAAATTTTGATTTTTTCCGAAATGCTTCAAAATTTAGGTATGACAACATAACACGTATCTGACAAAGATAAGAAGCTTCATGGGTAAGAAAAATGAATTTACGACGAGTTTTGATGAAAATTGCCATTTTTGGTAAAAAGCAAAGGCTAACCCCTTTGGATTTTGTTCTTAAATTTTGATTTTTTTCAAAAATGCTTCAAAATTTAGGTATGACAAGATAACGCGTATCTGACAAAGATAAGAAGCCTCATGGGCAAGAAAAATGAATTTACAGTGAGTTTGATTCACGAGCGAGAAAAATGAGTTTACGGCGAGTGTTGATGAAAATTGTTGTTTTTGGTAGAAAAGCAAAGGCTAACCCCTTTCGATTTTTGGTTAAATTTTGTTTTTTTTTCTGAAATGCTTCAAAATTTAGGTATGACAATATAACATGTATCGACAAAAATAAGAAGCTTCACGGGTGAGAAAAATGAATTTACGATGAATTTTGATGAAAATTGCTGTTTTTGAGAAAAAGCAAAGGCTAACCCCTTTGGATTTTTTGTGAAATTTTGATTTTTTCTGAAATGCTTAAAAATTTTGGTATGACAATATAACGCAAATCTGACAAAGATAAGAAGCTTCATGGGCAAGAAAATTAATTTACGACGAGTTTTGATGAAAATTGCCATTTTTGGTAAAAAGCAAAGGCTAACCCCTTTGGATTTTGTTCTGAAATTTTGATTTTTTTTCTGAAATGCTTCAAAATTTAGGTATGACAAGATAACACGTAAATGTCAAAGATAAGAAGCCTCATGGGCGAGAAAAATGAATTTACAGTAAGTTTTGATTCATTGGCGAGAAAAATGAATTTACGGCGAGTGTTGATAAAATTGTCGTTTTTGGTAGAAAAACAAAGGCTAACCCCTTCGGATTTTTTGGTGAAATTTTGTTTTTTCTTAAATGCTTCAAAATTTAGGTATGACAATATAACATGTATCTGACAAAAATAAGAAGCTTCACGGATGAGAAAAATGAATTTACGATAATTTTGATGAAAATTGCCGTTTTTGAGAAAAAGCAAAGGCTAACCCCTTTGGATTTTTTGTGAAATTTTGATTTTTTCCGAAATGCTTCAAAATTTTGGTATGACAATATAACGCGTATCTGACAAAGATAAGAAGCTTCATAGGCGAGAAAAATGAATTTACGACGAGTTTTGATGGAACATGTCGTTTTTGGTAAAAAAACAAAGGCTAACCTCTTTGGATTTTTTGTGAAATTTTGATTTTTTTCCGAAATGCTTCAAAATTTAGGTATGACAACAGAACACATATCTGACAAAGATAAGAAGCTTCACGGGCGAGAAAAATGAATTTACAGTGAGTTTTGATTCACGGGCCGGAAAAATGAATTTACGGCGAGTGTTGATGAAAATTGTAGTTTTTGGTACAAAAGAAAAGGCTAACCCCTTTGGATTTTTTGGTGAAATTTTTTTTCTGAAATGCATCAAAATTTAGGTATGACAATATAACAAGTATCTGACAAAAATAAGAAGCTTCATGGGTGAGAAAAATTAATTTACGATGAATTTTGATGAAAATTGCCGTTTTTGATAAAAAGCAAAGGCTAACCCCTTTGGATTTTTTGTGAAATTTTGATTTTTCCGAAATGCTTCAAAATTTTGGTATGACAATATAACGCGTATCTGACAAAGATAATAAGCGTCACAGGTGAGAAAAATGAATTTACCATGAATTTTGATGAAAAATGCCGTTTTTGAGAAAAAGCAAAGGCTAACCCCTTTGGATTTTTTGTGAAATTTTGATTTTTTTTCCAAAATGCTTCAAAATTTCGGTATGACAATATAACGCGAATCTGACAAAGATAAGAAGCGCCACGGGCGAGAAAAATGAATTTACGACGAGTTTTGATGGAACTTGTCATTTTTGGTAAAAAAAACAAAGGCTAACCCCTTTGGATTTTGTTCTAAAATTTTGATTTTTTTCCAAAATGCTTCAAAGTTTAGGTATGACAAGATAACGCGTATCTGACAAAGATAAGAAGCCTCATGGGCGAGAAAAATGAATTTACATTGAGTTTTGACACGGGCGAGAAAAATGAATTTACGGCGAGTGTTGATGAAAATACTCGTTTTTTGTAGAAAAGCAAAGGCTAACCCCTTTGGATTTTTTTTGTGAGATTTTGATTTTTTTCCGAAATGCTTCAAAATGTAGGTATGACAATATAACACGTAACTGACAAAGATAAGAAGCTTCACGGGCGAGAAAAATCAAAGGCTAACCCCTTTGGATTTTTTGTGAAATTTTGATTTTTTCTGAAATGCTTAAAAATTTTGGAATCACAATATAACGCAAATCTGACAAAGATAAGAAGCTTCACAGGCAAGAAAAATGAATTTACGACGAGTTTTGATGGAACTTGTCATTTTTGGTAAAAAAACAAAGGGTAACCCCTTTGGATTTTTTGTGAAATTTTGATTTTTTCCGAAATGCTTCAAAATTTCGGTATGACAATATAACGCGTATCTGACAAAGATAAGAAGCTTCACAGGCGAGAAAAATGAATTTACGACGAGTTTTGATGGAACATGTCGTTTTTGGTAAAAAAACAAAGGCTAACCCCTTTGGATTTTTTGTGAAATTTTGATTTTTTTCCGAAATGCTTCAATATTTAGGTATGACAACAGAACACGTATCTGACAAAGATAAGAAGCTTCACTGGCGAGAAAAATGAATTTACAGTGAGTTTTGATTCACGGGCGGGAAAAATGAATTTACGGCGAGTGTTGATGAAAATTGTCGTTTTTGGTACAAAAGCAAAGGCTAACCCCTTTGGATTTTTTGGTGAAATTTTGTTTTTTTCTGAAATGCTTCAAAATTTAGGTTTGACAATATAACAAATATCTGACAAAAATAAGAAACTTCATGGGTGAGAAAAATGAATTTACGATGAATTTTGACGAAATTTGCCGTTTTTAAGAAAAAGCAAAGGCTAACCCCTTTGGATTTTTTGTGAAATTTTGATTTTTTCCGAAATGCTTCAAAATTTTGGTATGACAATATAACGCGTATCTGACAAAGATAATAAGCGTCACGGGCAAGAAAAATTAATTTACCATGAATTTTGTTGAAAAATGCCGTTTTTGAGAAAAAGCAAAGGCTAACCCCTGTGGATTTTTTTGTAAAATTTTGATTTTTTCTGAAATGCTTAAAAATTTTGGTATGACAATATAACGCAAATCTGACAAAGATAAGAAGCTTCATGGGCAAGAAAATTAATTTACGACGAGTTTGATGAAAATTGCCATTTTTGGTAAAAAGCAAAGGCTAACCCCTTTGGATTTTGTTCTGAAATTTTGATTTTTTTCTGAAATGCTTCAAAATTTAGGTATGACAAGATAACGCATATCTGACAAAGATAAGAAGCCTCATGGGCGAGAAAAATGAATTTATAGTGAGTTTTGATTCACGGGCGAGAAAAATGAATTTACGACGAATTTTGATGAAAATTGCCGTTTTTGAGAAAAATCAAAGTCTAAACCCTTTGGATTTTTTGTGAAATTTTGATTTTTTCCGAAATGCTTAAAAATTTTTGTATGACAATATAACGCAAATCTGACAAAGATAAGAAGCTTCACAGGCGAGAAAAATGAATTTACGACGAGTTTTGATGGAACTTGTCGTTTTTGGTAAAAAAAAAACAAAGGCTAACCCCTTTGGATTTTTTGTGAAATTTTGATTTTTTTCCGAAATGCTTAAAAATTTTGGTATGACAATATAACGCAAATCTGACAAAGATAAGAAGCTTCACAGGTGAGAAAAATGAATTTACGACGAGTTTTGATGAAAATTGCCGTTTTTGGTAAAAAGCAAAGGCTAACCCCTTTAGATTTTGTTCTGGAATTTTGATTTTTTTCGGAAATGGTTCAAAATTTAGGTGTGACAAGATAACGCGTATCTGACAAATATAAGAAGCCTCATGGGCGAGAAAAATGGATTTACAGTGAGTTTTGATTCACGAGCTAAAAAAATGAATTTACGGTGAGTGTTGATGAAAATTGTCGTTTTTGGTAGAAAAGCAAAGGCTAACCCCTTTGGATTATTTGGTGAAATTTTGTTTTTTCTGAAATGCTTCAAGATTTAGGTATGACAATATAACACGTATCGTACAAATATAAGAAGCTTCACGGGCAAGAAAAATGAATTTACGGTAAATTTTGATGAAAATTGACGTTTTTGAGAAAAATCAAAGGCTAACCCCTTTGGATTTTTTGTGAAATTTTGATTTTTCTGAAATGCTTAAAAATTTTGGTATGACAATATAACGCAAATCTGACAAAGATAAGAAGCTTCATAGGCGAGAAAAATAAATTTACAACGAGTTCTGATGGAACTTGTCGTTTTTGGTAAGAAAACAAAGGCTAACGCCTTTGGATTTTTTGTGAAATTTTGATTTTTTCCGAAATGCTTCAAAATTTAGGTATGACAACATAACACGTATCTGACAAAGATAAGAAGCTTCATGGGTAAGAAAAATGAATTTACGACGAGTTTTGATGAAAATTGCCATTTTTGGTAAAAAGCAAAGGCTAACCCCTTTGGATTTTGTTCTGAAATTTTGATTTTTTTCAAAAATGCTTCAAAATTTAGGTATGACAAGATAACGCGTATCTGACAAAGATAAGAAGCCTCATGGGCAAGAAAAATGAATTTACAGTGAGTTTGATTCACGAGCGAGAAAAATGAGTTTACGGCGAGTGTTGATGAAAATTGTTGTTTTTGGTAGAAAAGCAAAGGCTAACCCCTTTCGATTTTTGGTTAAATTTTGTTTTTTTTCTGAAATGCTTCAAAATTTAGGTATGACAATATAACACGTATCGACAAAAATAAGAAGCTTCACGGGTGAGAAAAATGAATTTACGATGAATTTTGATGAAAATTGCTGTTTTTGAGAAAAAGCAAAGGCTAACCCCTTTGGATTTTTTGTGAAATTTTGATTTTTTCTGAAATGCTTAAAAATTTTGGTATGACAATATAACGCAAATCTGACAAAGATAAGAAGCTTCATGGGCAAGAAAATTAATTTACGACGAGTTTTGATGAAAATTGCCATTTTTGGTAAAAAGCAAAGGCTAACCCCTTTGGATTTTGTTCTGAAATTTTGATTTTTTTTCTGAAATGCTTCAAAATTTAGGTATGACAAGATAACACATAAATGTCAAAGATAAGAAGCCTCATGGGCGAGAAAAATGAATTTACAGTAAGTTTTGATTCATTGGCGAGAAAAATGAATTTACGGCGAGTGTTGATAAAATTGTCGTTTTTGGTAGAAAAACAAAGGCTAACCCCTTCGGATTTTTTGGTGAAATTTTGTTTTTTCTTAAATGCTTCAAAATTTAGGTATGACAATATAACATGTATCTGACAAAAATAAGAAGCTTCACGGATGAGAAAAATGAATTTACGATAATTTTGATGAAAATTGCCGTTTTTGAGAAAAAGCAAAGGCTAACCCCTTTGGATTTTTTGTGAAATTTTGATTTTTTCCGAAATGCTTCAAAATTTTGGTATGACAATATAACGCGTATCTGACAAAGATAAGAAGCTTCATAGGCGAGAAAAATGAATTTACGACGAGTTTTGATGGAACATGTCGTTTTTGGTAAAAAAACAAAGGCTAACCTCTTTGGATTTTTTGTGAAATTTTGATTTTTTTCCGAAATGCTTCAAAATTTAGGTATGACAACAGAACACATATCTGACAAAGATAAGAAGCTTCACGGGCGAGAAAAATGAATTTACAGTGAGTTTTGATTCACGGGCCGGAAAAATGAATTTACGGCGAGTATTGATGAAAATTGTAGTTTTTGGTACAAAAGAAAAGGCTAACCCCTTTGGATTTTTTGGTGAAATTTTTTTTCTGAAATGCATCAAAATTTAGGTATGACAATATAACAAGTATCTGACAAAAATAAGAAGCTTCATGGGTGAGAAAAATTAATTTACGATGAATTTTGATGAAAATTGCCGTTTTTGATAAAAAGCAAAGGCTAACCCCTTTGGATTTTTTGTGAAATTTTGATTTTTCCGAAATGCTTCAAAATTTTGGTATGACAATATAACGCGTATCTGACAAAGATAATAAGCGTCACAGGTGAGAAAAATGAATTTACCATGAATTTTGATGAAAAATGCCGTTTTTGAGAAAAAGCAAAGGCTAACCCCTTTGGATTTTTTGTGAAATTTTGATTTTTTTTCCAAAATGCATCAAAATTTCGGTATGACAATATAACGCGAATCTGACAAAGATAAGAAGCGCCACGGGCGAGAAAAATGAATTTACGACGAGTTTTGATGGAACTTGTCATTTTTGGTAAAAAAAACAAAGGCTAACCCCTTTGGATTTTGTTCTAAAATTTTGATTTTTTTCCAAAATGCTTCAAAGTTTAGGTATGACAAGATAACGCGTATCTGACAAAGATAAGAAGCCTCATGGGCGAGAAAAATGAATTTACATTGAGTTTTGACACGGGCGAGAAAAATGAATTTACGGCGAGTGTTGATGAAAATACTCGTTTTTTGTAGAAAAGCAAAGGCTAACCCCTTTGGATTTTTTTTGTGAAATTTTGATTTTTTTCCGAAATGCTTCAAAATGTAGGTATGACAATATAACACGTAACTGACAAAGATAAGAAGCTTCACGGGCGAGAAAAAACAAAGGCTAACCCCTTTGGATTTTTTGTGAAATTTTGATTTTTTCTGAAATGCTTAAAAATTTTGGTATCACAATATAACGCAAATCTGACAAAGATAAGAAGCTTCACAATTTACGACGAGTTTTGATGGAACTTGTCATTTTTGGTAAAAAAAACAAAGGGTAACCCCTTTGGATTTTTTGTGATATTTTGATTTTTTCTGAAATGCTTCAAAATTTAGGTACGACAACATAACACGTATCTGACAAAGATAGGAAGATTCACAGGCGAGAAAAATGAATTTACGACGAGTTTTGACTAAAATTGCCATTTTGGTAAAAAGCAAAGGCTAACCCCTTTCAATTTTTTTCTTGAATTTTGATTTTTTTCTGAAATGCTTCAAAATTTAGGTATGACAAGATAACGCGTATCTGACAAAGATAAGAAGCCTCATGGGTGAGAAAAATGAATTTACAGTGAGTTTTGATTCACGGGCGAGAAAAATGAACTTACGGTGAGTGTTGATGAAAATTGTCGTTTTTGGTAGAAAAGCAAAGGCTAACCCCTTTGGATTTTTTGGTGAAATTTTGTTTTTTCTGAAATGCTCCAAAATTTAGGTATGACAATATAACATGTATCTGACAAAAATAAGAAGATTCACGGGTGAGAAAAATGAATTTACGATAAATGTTGATGAAAATTGCCGTTTTTGAGAAAAAGCAAAGGCTAACCCCTTTGGATTTTTTTGTGAAATTTTGATTTTTCCGAAATGCTTCAAAATTTTGGTATGACAATATAACGCGTATCTGACAAAGATAAGAAGCGTCACGGGCGAGAAAAATGAATTTACAACGAGTTTTGATGGAACTTGTCGTTTTTGGTAAAAAAACAAAGGCTAACCCCTTTGGATTTTTTGTGAAATTTTGATTTTTTTCCGAAATACTTCAAAATTTAGGTATGACAACATAACACGTATCTGACAAAGATAAGAGGCTTCACGGGCGAGAAAAAATAATTTACGACTAGTTTTAATGAAAATTGCCATTTTGGTAAAAAGCAAAGGCTAACCCCTTTGGATTTTGTTCTGAAATTTTGATTTTTTTCTGAAATTCTTCAAAAATTAGGTATGACAAGATAACATGTATATGTCAAAGATAAGAAGCCTCATGGGCGAGAAAAATGAATTTACAGTAAGTTTTGATTCATTGGCGAGAAAAATGAATTTACGGCGATTGTTGATGAAAATTGTCGTTTTTGGTAGAAAAGAAAAGGCTAACCCCTTTGGATTTTTTTGGTGAAATTTTGTTTTTTTCTGAAATGCTTGAAAATTTAGGTATGACAATATAACACGTATCTGACAAAAATAAGAAGCTTCACGAGTGAGAAAAATGAATTTACGATGAATTTTGATGAAAATTGCCGTTTTTGAGAAAAAGCAAAGGCTAACTCCTTTGGATTTTTTTCTGAAATTTTGATTTTTTTCTGAAATGCTTCAAAATTAAGGTATGACAAGATAACGCGTATCTGACAAAGATAAGAAGTCTCATGGGTGAGAAAAATGAATTTACATTGAGTTTTGATTCACGGGCGAGAAAAATGAATTTACGGCGAGTGTTGATGAAAATTGTCGTTTTTGGTAGAAAAGCAAAGGCTAACCCCTTTGGATTTTTTGCGAAATTTTGATATTTTTCTGAAATGCTTCAAAATTTAGGTATGACAATATAACACGTAACTGACAAAGATAAGAAGCTTCACGGGCGAGAAAAATTAATTTACGACGAATTTAAATGAAAATTGCCGTTTTTGAGAAAAATCAAAGGCTAAACCCTTTTGGATTTTTTGTGAAATTTTGATTTTTCTGAAATGCTTAAAAATTTTGGTATGACAATATAACGCAAATCTGACAAAGATAAGAAGCTTCACAGGCGAGAAAAATGAATTTACGACGAGTTTTGATGGAACTTGTCGTTTTTGGTAAAAAAACAAAGGCTAACCCCTTTGGATTTTTTGGTGAAATTTTGATTTTTCCAAAATGCTTACAAATTTTGGTATGACAATATAACGCAAATCTGGCAAAGATAAGAAGTTTCACAGGCGAGAAAAATGAATTTACGACGAGTTTTGATGGAACTTGTCATTTTTGGTAAAAAAACAAAGGCTAACCCCTTTGGATTTTTTGTGAAATTTTGATTTTTTTCTGAAATGCTTCAAAATTTAGGTACTACAACATAACACGTATCTGACAAAGATAAGAAGCTTCACGGGCGAGAAAAATATATTTACAACGAGTTTTGATGAAAATTTCCGTTTTGTTAAAAAGCAAAGGCTAACCCTTTTGGATTTTGTTCTGAAATTTTCATTTTTTTTCCGAAATGCTTCAAAATTTAGGTATGACAAGATAACGCGTATCTAACAAAGATAAGAAGCCTCATGGCCGAGAAAAATGAATTTACAGTGAGTTTTGATTCACGGGCGAGAAAAATGAATTTACGGCGAGTGTTGATGAAAATTGTCGTTTTTGGTAGAAAAGCAAAGGCTAACCCCTTTGGATTTTTTGGTGAAATTTTGTTTTTTTCTGAAATGCTTCAAAATTTAGGTATGACAATATAACACGTATCTGACAAATATAAGAAGCTTCACGGGTGAGAAAAATGAATTTACGATGAATTTTGATGAAAAATGCCATTTTTGAGAAAAAGCAAAGGCTAACCCCTTTGGATTTTTTTTGTGAAAATTTGATTTTTCCCAAAATGCTTCAAAATTTCAGCATGACAATATAACGCGTATCTAACAAAGATAAGAAGTGCCACGGGCGAGAAAAATAAATTTATGACGAGTTTTGATGGAACTTGTCGTTTTTGGTAAAAAAAACAAAGGCTAACCCCTTTGGATTTTTTGTGAAATTTTGATTTTTTTCCGAAATACTTCAAAATTTAGGTATGACAACATAACACGTATCTGACAAAGATAAGAGGCTTCACGGGCGAGAAAAAATAATTTACGACTAGTTTTAATGAAAATTGCCATTTTGGTAAAAAGCAAAGGCTAACCCCTTTGGATTTTGTTCTGAAATTTTGATTTTTTCTGAAATTCTTCAAAAATTAGGTATGACAAGATAACACGTATATGTCAAAGATAAGAAGCCTCATGGGCGAGAAAAATGAATTTACAGTAAGTTTTGATTCATTGGCGAGAAAAATGAATTTACGGCGATTGTTGATGAAAATTGTCGTTTTTGGTAGAAAAGAAAAGGCTAACCCCTTTGGATTTTTTTGGTGAAATTTTGTTTTTTCTGAAATGCTTGAAAATTTAGGTATGACAATATAACACGTATCTGACAAAAATAAGAAGCTTCACGAGTGAGAAAAATGAATTTACGACAAATTTTGATGAAAATTGCCGTTTTTGAGAAAAAGCAAAGGCTAACTCCTTTGGATTTTTTTCTGAAATTTTGATTTTTTTCTGAAATGCTTCAAAATTTAGGTATGACAAGATAACGCGTATCTGACAAAGATAAGAAGTCTCATGGGTGAGAAAAATGAATTTACATTGAGTTTTGATTCACGGGCGAGAAAAATGAATTTACGACGAGTGTTGATGAAAATTGTCGTTTTTGGTAGAAAAGCAAAGGCTAACCCCTTTGGATTTTTTGCGAAATTTTGATATTTTTCTGAAATGCTTCAAAATTTAGGTATGACAATATAACACGTAACTGACAAAGATAAGAAGCTTCACGGGCGAGAAAAATTAATTTACGACGAATTTAAATGAAAATTGCCGTTTTTGAGAAAAATCAAAGGCTAAACCCTTTTGGATTTTTTATGAAATTTTGATTTTTCTGAAATGCTTAAAAATTTTGGTATGACAATATAACGCAAATCTGACAAAGATAAGAAGCTTCACAGGCGAGAAAAATGAATTTACGACGAGTTTTGATGGAACTTGTCGTTTTTGGTAAAAAAACAAAGGCTAACCCCTTTGGATTTTTTGGTGAAATTTTGATTTTTCCAAAATGCTTACAAATTTTGGTATGACAATATAACGCAAATCTGGCAAAGATAAGAAGTTTCACAGGCGAGAAAAATGAATTTACGACGAGTTTTGATGGAACTTGTCATTTTTGGTAAAAAAACAAAGGCTAACCCCTTTGGATTTTTTGTGAAATTTTGATTTTTTTTTTCTGAAATGCTTCAAAATTTAGGTACTACAACATAACACGTATCTGACAAAGATAAGAAGCTTCACGGGCGAGAAAAATATATTTACAACGAGTTTTGATGAAAATTTCCGTTTTGTTAAAAAGCAAAGGCTAACCCTTTTGGATTTTGTTCTGAAATTGTCATTTTTTCCGAAATGCTTCAAAATTTAGGTATGACAAGATAACGCGTATCTAACAAAGATAAGAAGCCTCATGGCCGAGAAAAATGAATTTACAGTGAGTTTTGATTCACGGGCGAGAAAAATGAATTTACGGCGAGTGTTGATGAAAATTGTCGTTTTTGGTAGAAAAGCAAAGGCTAACCCCTTTGGATTTTTTGGTGAAATTTTGTTTTTTCTGAAATGCTTCAAAATTTAGGTATGACAATATAACACGTATCTGACAAATATAAGAAGCTTCACGGGTGAGAAAAATGAATTTACGATGAATTTTGATGAAAAATGCCATTTTTGAGAAAAAACAAAGGCTAACCCCTTTGGATTTTTTTATTGTGAAAATTTGATTTTTCCCAAAATGCTTCAAAATTGCAGCATGACAATATAACGCGTATCTGACAAAGATAAGAAGTGCCACGGGCGAGAAAAATAAATTTACGACGAGATTTGATGGAACTTGTCATTTTTGGTAAAAAAAACAAAGGCTAACCCCTTTGGATTTTGTTCTGAAATTTTGATTTTTTCTGAAATGCTTCAAAATTTAGGTATGACAAGATAACGCGTATCTGACAAAGATAAGAAGCCTCATGGGCGAGAAAAATGAATTTACATTGAGTTTTGATTCATGGGCAAGAAAAATGAATTTACGACGAATTTTGATGAAAATTGCCGTATTTGAGAAAAATCAAAGGCTAACCCCTTTGGGTTTTTTGTGAAATTTTGATTTTTTCCGAAATGCTTAAAAATTTTGGTACGACAATATAACGCAAATTTGACAAAGATAAGAAGCTTCGCAGGCGAGAAAAATGAATTTACGATGAGTTTTGATGGAACTTGTCGTTTTTGGTAAAAAAAAACAAAGGGTAACTCCTTTGGATTTTTTGTGAAATTTTGATTTTTTTTATGAAATGCTTCAAAATTTAGGTACGACAACATAACACGTATCTGACAAAGATAAGAAGCTTCACGGGTGAGAAAAATGAATTTACGACGAGTTTTGATAAAAATTGCCGTTGTTGGTAAAAAGCAAAGGCTAACCCCTTTGGATTTTATTCTGAAATTTTGATTTTTTTCTGAAATGCTTCAAAATTTAGGTATGACAAGATAACGCGTATCTGACAAAAATAAGAATCCTCATGGGCGAGAAAAATGAACTTGCAGTGAGTTTTGATTCACGGGCGGGAAAAATGAATTTACGCCGAGTGTTGATGAAAATTGTCGTTTTTGGTAGAAAAGCAAAGGCTAACCCCTTTGGATTTTTTGGTGAAATTTTGTTTTTTTCTGAAATGCTTCAAAATTTAGGTATGACAATATAACGCGTATCTAACAAAGATAAGAAGCATCACGGGCGAGAAAAATGAATTTACGATGAGTTTTGATGGAACTTGTCATTTTTGATAAAAAAACAAAGGCTAACCCCCTTTGGATCTTTTTTGTGAAATTTTGATTTTTTCCAAAATGCTTCAAAATTTAGGTATGAAAATATAACGCGTATCTGACAAATATAAGAAGCTTCACAGGCAAGAAAAATGAATTTACGGTGAGTTTTGATTCACAGGCGAGAAAAATGAATTTACGGCGAGTGTTGATGAAAATTGTCGTTTTTGGTAGAAAAACAAAGGCTAACCATTTTGGATTTTTTGGTGAAATTTTGATTTTTTTCCGAAATGCTTCAAAATTTAGGTATGACAATATAACACGTATCTGACAAAAATAAGAATCTTCACAGGCGAGAAAAATGAATTTACGATGAATTTTGATGAAAATTGCCGTTTTGAGAAAAAGCAAAGGCTTACCCCTTTGGATTTTTTGTGAAATTTTTATTTTTTCCGAGATGTTTGAAAATTTTGGTATGACAATATAACGCGAATCTGACAAAGATAAGATGTGTCACGGGCGAGAAAAATGAATTTACGACGAGTTTTGATGGAACATGTCATTTTTGGTAAAAAACAAAGGCTAACCCCCTTTGGATTTTTTGTGAAATTTTGATTTTTCAAAAATGCTTCAAAATTTAGGTATGAAAATATAACGTGTATCTGACAAAGGTAAGAAGCTTCATCGGCAAGAAAAATGAATTTACGGCGAGTTTTGATTCACGGGCGAGAAAAATGATTTTACGACGAGTGTTGATGAAAATTATCGTTTTGGTAGAAAAGCAAAGGCAAACCCCTTTGGATTTTTTTGTGAAATTTTGGTTTTTTACAAAATGCTTCAAAATTTAGGTATGACAAAGATAAGAAGCTTCACAGGCGAAAAAAATTAATTTACGACGAGTTTTGATGAAAATTGCCATTTTTGGTAAAAAGCAAAGGCTAAGCCCTTTGGATTTTGTTCTGAAATTTTGATTTTTTTCTGAAATTCTTCAAAATTTAGGTATGACATGATTACGCGTATCTGACAAAGATAAGAAGCCTCATGGGCGAGAAAAATGAATTTACAGTGAGTTTTGATTCACGGGCGAGAAAAATGAATT
Source organism: Neostapfia colusana (assembly GCA_030760725.1). NCBI lineage: Eukaryota > Viridiplantae > Streptophyta > Magnoliopsida > Poales > Poaceae > Neostapfia > Neostapfia colusana. Next base: position 92,433 of record JASWHV010000191.1, read on the forward strand.
TACGGCGAGTGTTGATGAAAATTGTCGTTTTTGGTAGAAAAGCAAAGGCTAACCCCTTTGGTTTTTTTGGTGAGATTTTGTTTTTTTTCTGAAATGCTTCAAAATTTAGGTATGACAATATAACATGTATCTGACAAAAATAAGAAGCTTCATGGGTCAGAAAAATGAATTCACGAAGAATTTTGATGAAAATTGCCGTTTTTGGGAAAAAGCAAAGGCTAACCCCTTTGGATTTTTTGTGAAATTTTGATTTTGTCCGAAATGTTTCAAAATTTCGGTATGACAATATAACACGTATCTGACAAACATAAGAAGCTTCATGGGCGAGAAAATGAATTTACGACAAATTTTGATGAAAATTGCCGTTTTTGAGAAAAAACAAAGGCTAACCCCTTTGGATTTTTTGTGAAATTTTGATTTTTTCTGAAATGCTTAAAAATTTTGGTATCACAATATAACGCAAATCTGACAAAGATAAGAAGCTTCACAGGCAAGAAAAATGAATTTACGACGAGTTTTGATGGAACTTGTCATTTTTGGTAAAAAAACAAAGGGTAACCCCTTTGGATTTTTTGTGATATTTTGATTTTTTCTGAAATGCTTCAAAATTTAGGTACGACAACATAACACGTATCTGACAAAGATAGGAAGCTTCACGGGCGAGAAAAATGAATTTACGACGAGTTTTGACTAAAATTGCCATTTTGGTAAAAAGCAAAGGCTAACCCCTTTCAATTTTGTTCTGAAATTTTGATTTTTTTCTGAAATGCTTCAAAATTTAGGTATGACAAGATAACGCGTATCTGACAAAGATAAGAAGCCTCATGGGAGAGAAAAATGAATTTATAGTGAGTTTTGATTCACGGGCGAGAAAAATGAACTTACGGCGAGTGTTGATGAAAATTGTCGTTTTTGGTAGAAAAGCAAAGGCTAACCCCTTTGGATTTTTTGGTGAAATTTTGTTTTTTTTGAAATGCTCCAAAATTTAGTTATGACAATATAACATGTATCTGACAAAAATAAGAAGCTTCACGGGTGAGAAAAATGAATTTACGATAAATGTTGATGAAAATTGCGGTTTTTGAGAAAAAGCAAAGGCTAACCCCTTTGGATTTTTTTGTGAAATTTAGATTTTTTCCGAAATGCTTCAAAATTTTGGTATGACAATATAGCGCGTATCTGACAAAGATAAGAAGCGTCACGGGCGAGAAAAATGAATTTACAACGAGTTTTGATGGAACTTGTCGTTTTTGGTAAAAAACAAAGGCTAACCCCTTTGGATTTTTTGTGAAATTTTGATTTTTTTCCGAAATGCTTCAAAATTTAGGTATGGCAACATAACACGTATCTGACAAAGATAAGAAGATTCACGGGTGAGAAAAAATAATTTACGACTAGTTTTAATGAAAATTGCCATTTTGGTAAAAAGCAAAGGCTAACCCCTTTGGATTTTGTTCTGAAATTTTGATTTTTTTCTGAAATTCTTCAAAATTTAGGTATGACAAGATAACACGTATCTGTCAAAGATAAGAAGCCTCATGGGCGAGAAAAATGAATTTACAGTAAGTTTTGATTCATTGGCGAGAAAAATGAATTTACGGCGATTGTTGATGAAAATTGTCGTTTTTGGTAGAAAAGAAAAGGCTAACCCCTTTGGATTTTTTTGGTGAAATTTTTTTTTCTGAAATGCTTCAAAATTTAGGTATGACAATATAACACGTATATGACAAAAATAAGAAGCTTCACGGGTGAGAAAAATGAATTTACGATGAATTTTGATGAAAATTGCCGTTTTTGAGAAAAAGCAAAGGCTAACCACTTTGGATTTTTTGTGAAATTTTGATTTTTTCCAAAATGCTTCAAAATTTCGGTATGACAATATAACGCGTATCTGACAAAGATAAGAAGCGCCACGGGCGAGAAAAATGAATTTATGATGAGTTTTGATGGAACTTGTCATTTTTGGTAAAAAAACAAAGGCTAACCCCTTTGGATTTTGTTCTAAAATTTTGATTTTTTTCCGAAATGCTTCAAAATTTATGTATGACAAGATAACATGTATCTGACAAAGATAAGAAGCCTCATGGGTGAGAAAAATGAATTTACATTGAGTTTTGATTCACGGGCGACAAAAATGAATTTACATTGAGTTTTGATTCACCGGCGAGAAAAATGAATTTACGGCGAGTGTTGATGAAAATGCTCGTTTTTTTGTAGAAAAGCAAAAGCTAACCCCTTTGGATTTTTTGTGAAATTTTGATTTTTTTCCGAAATGCTTCAAAATTTAGGTATGACAATATAACACGTAACTGACAAAGATAAGAAGCTTCAGGGCGAGAAAAATGAATTTACGACAAATTTTGATGAAAATTGCCGTTTTTGAGAAAAATCAAAGGCTAACCCCTTTGGATTTTTTGTGAAATTTTGTTTTTTCCAAAATGCTTAAAAATTTTGGTATGACAATATAACGCAAATATGACAAAGATAAGAAGCTTCACATGCGAGATAAATGAATTTACGACGAGCTTTGATGGAACTTGTCGTTTTTGGTAAAAAAACAAAGGGTAACGCCTTTGGATTTCTTGTGAAATTTTGATTTTTTTCTGAAATGCTTCAAAATTTAGGTATGACAACATAACACGTATCTGACAAAAGATGAGAAGCTTCACGGGCGAGAAAAATGAATTTACGACGAGTTTTGATGAAAATTGCCGTTTTGGTAAAAAGCAAAGGCTAACCCCTTTGGATTTTGTTCTGAAATTTTGATTTTTTTCTGAAATGTATCAACATTTAGGTATGACAAGATAACGCGTATCTGACAAACATAAGAAGCCTCATGGGCGAGAAAAATGAATTTACAGTGAGTTTTGATTCACGGGCGGGAAAAATGAATTTACGGTGAGTGTTGATGAAAATTGTCGTTTTTGGTAGAAAAGCAAAGGCTAACCCCTTCGGATTTTTTGGTGAAATTTTGTTTTTTTTCTGAAATGCGTCAAAGTTTAGGTATGACAATATAACACGTATCTGACAAATATAAGAAGCTTCATGGGCGAGAAAAATGAATTTACGACGAGTTTTGATGGAACTTGTCATTTTTGGTAAAAAGCAAAGGCTAACCCCTTTGGATTTTGTTCTGAAATTTTGATTTTTTTCTGAAATGCTTCAAAATTTAAGTATGACAAGATAACGCGTATCTGACAAAGATAAGAAGTCTCATGGGTGAGAAAAATGAATTTACATTGAGTTTCGATTCACGGGCGAGAATAATGAATTTACGGCGAGTGTTGATGAAAATTGTCGTTTTTGGTAGAAAAGCAAAGGCTAACCCCTTTGGATTTTTTTGCGAAATTTTGATATTTTTCTGAAATGCTTCAAAATTTAGGTATGACAATATAACACGTAACTGACAAAGATAAGAAGCTTCACGGGCGAGAAAAATTAATTTACGACGAATTTAAATGAAAATTGCCGTTTTTGAGAAAAATCAAAGGCTAAACCCTTTTGGATTTTTTGTGAAATTTTGATTTTTCTGAAATGCTTTAAAATTTGGGTATGACAATATAACGCAAATCTGACAAAGATAAGAAGCTTCACAGGCGAGAAAAATGAATTTACGACGAGTTTTGATGGAACTTGTCGTTTTTGGTAAAAAAACAAAGGCTAACCCCTTTGGATTTTTTGGTGAAATTTTGATTTTTTCCAAAATGCTTACAAATTTTGGTATGACAATATAACGCAAATCTGGCAAAGATAAGAAGCTTCACAGGCGAGAAAAATTAATTTACGACGAGTTTTGATGGAACTTGTCGTTTTTGGTAAAAAAACAAAGGCTAACCCCTTTGGATTTTTTGTGAAATTTTGATTTTTTTCTGAAATGCTTCAAAATTTAGGTACTACAACATAACACGTATCTGACAAAGATAAGAAGCTTCACGGGCGAGAAAAATATATTTACAATGAGTTTTGATGAAAATTTCCATTTTGTTAAAAAGCAAAGGCTAACCCCTTTGGATTTTGTTCTGAAATTTTCATTTTTTTTCCGAAATGCTTCAGAATTTAGGTATGACAAGATAACGCGTATCTGACAAAGATAAGAAGCCTCATGGCCGAGAAAAATGAATTTACAGTGAGTTTTGATTCACGGGCGAGAAAAATGAATTTACGGCGAGTGTTGATGAAAATTTTCTTTTTTGGTAGAAAAGCAAAGGCTAACCCCTTTGGATTTTTTGGTGAAATTTTGTTTTTTCTGAAATGCTTCAAAATTTAGGTATGACAATATAACACGTATCTGACAAATATAAGAAGCTTCACGGGTGAGAAAAATGAATTTACGATGAATTTTGATGAAAAATGCCATTTTTGAGAAAAAGCAAAGGCTAACCCCTTTGGATTTTTTTATTGTGAAAATTTGATTTTTCCTAAAATGCTTCAAAATTGCAGCATGACAATATAACGCGTATCTGACAAAGATAAGAAGTGCCACGGGCGAGAAAAATAAATTTACGACGAGTTTTGATGGAACTTGTCATTTTTGGTAAAAAAAACAAAGGCTAACCCCTTTGGATTTTGTTCTGAAATTTTGATTTTTTTTCTGAAATGCTTCAAAATTTAGGTATGACAAGATAACGCGTATCTGACAAAGATAAGAAGCCTCATGGGCGAGAAAAATGAATTTACATTGAGTTTTGATTCATGGGCAAGAAAAATGAATTTACGGCGAATGTTGATGAAAATTGTCATTTTTGGTAGAAAAACAAAGGCTAACACCTTTGGATTTTTTGTGAAATTTTGATTTTTTTCCGAAATGCTTCAAAATTTAGGTATGACAATATAACACGTAAGTGACAAAGATAAGAAGCTTCACGGGCGAGAAAAATGAATTTACGAAGAATTTTGATGAAAATTGCCGTATTTGAGAAAAATCAAAGGCTAACCCCTTTGGGTTTTTTGTGAAATTTTGATTTTTTCCGAAATGCTTAAAAATTTTGGTACGACAATATAACGCAAATTTGACAAAGATAAGAAGCTTCGCAGGCGAGAAAAATGAATTTACGATGAGTTTTGATGGAACTTGTCGTTTTTGGTAAAAAAACAAAGGGTAACTCCTTTGGATTTTTTGTGAAATTTTGATTTTTTTTATGAAATGCTTCAAAATTTAGGTACGACAACATAACACGTATCTGACAAAGATAAGAAGCTTCACGGGTGACAAAAATGAATTTACGACGAGTTTTGATAAAAATTGCCGTTGTTGGTAAAAAGCAAAGGCTAACCCCTTTGGATTTTATTCTGAAATTTTGATTTTTTTCTGAAATGCTTCAAAATTTAGGTATGACAAGATAACGCGTATCTGACAAAAATAAGAATCCTCATGGGCGAGAAAAATGAACTTGCAGTGAGTTTTGATTCACGGGCGGGAAAAATGAATTTACGCCGAGTGTTGATGAAAATTATCGTTTTTGGTAGAAAAGCAAAGGCTAACCCCTTTGGATTTTTTGGTGAAATTTTGTTTTTTTCTGAAATGCTTCAAAATTTAGGTATGACAATATAACGCGTATCTAACAAAGATAAGAAGCATCACGGGCGAGAAAAATGAATTTACGATGAGTTTTGATGGAACTTGTCATTTTTGATAAAAAAACAAAGGCTAACCCCCTTTGGATCTTTTTTGTGAAAATTTGTTTTTTTCCAAAATGCTTCAAAATTTAGGTATGAAAATATAACGCGTATCTGACAAATATAAGAAGCTTCACAGGCAAGAAAAATGAATTTACGGTGAGTTTTGATTCACAGGCAAGAAAAATGAATTTACGGCGAGTGTTGATGAAAATTGTCGTTTTTGGTAGAAAAACAAAGGCTAACTGTTTTGGATTTTTTGGTGAAATTTTGATTTTTTTCCGAAATGCTTCAAAATTTGGGTATGACAATATAACACGTATCTGACAAAAATAAGAATCTTCACAGGCGAGAAAAATGAATTTACGATGAATTTTGATGAAAATTGCCGTTTTTGAGAAAACAAAGGCTTACCCCTTTAGATTTTTTGTGAAATTTTTATTTTTCTGAGATGTTTGAAAATTTTGGTATGACAATATAACGCGTATCTGACAAATATAAGAAGTGTCACGGGCGAGAAAAATGAATTTACGACGAGTTTTGATGGAACATGTCATTTTTGGTAAAAAACAAAGGCTAACCCCCTTTGGATTTTTTGTGAAATTTTGATTTTTCAAAAATGCTTCAAAATTTAGGTATGAAAATATAACGTGTATCTGACAAAGATAAGAAGCTTCATCGGCAAGAAAAATGAATTTACGGCGAGTTTTGATTCACGGGCGAGAAAAATGATTTTACTACGAGTGTTGATGAAAATTGTCGTTTTGGTAGAAAAGCAAAGGCAAACCCCTTTGGATTTTTTTGTGAAATTTTGGTTTTTTACAAAATGCTTCAAAATTTAGGTATGACAATATAACACGTAACTGACAAAGATAAGAAGCTTCAAAGGCGAAAAAAATTAATTTACGACGAGTTTTGATGAAAATTGCCATTTTTGGTAAAAAGCAAAGGCTAAGCCCTTTGGATTTTGTTCTGAAATTTTGATTTTTTTCTGAAATTCTTCAAAATTTAGGTATGACATGATAACGCGTATCTGACAAAGATAAGAAGCCTCATGGGCGAGAAAAATGAATTTACAGTGAGTTTTGATTCACGTGCGAGAAAAATGAATTTACGGCGAGTGTTGATGAAAATTGTCGTTTTTGGTAGAAAAGCAAAGGCTAACCCCTTTGGTTTTTTGGTGAAATTTTGTTTTTTTCTGAAATGCTTCAAAATTTAGGTATGACAATATAACATGTATCTGACAAAAATAAGAAGCTTCATGGGTCGGAAAAATGAATTCACGAAGAATTTTGATGAAAATTGCCGTTTTTGGGAAAAAGCAAAGGCTAACCCCTTTGGATTTTTTGTGAAATTTTGATTTTGTCCGAAATGTTTCAAAATTTCGGTATGACAATATAACACGTATCTGACAAACATAAGAAGCTTCATGGGCGAGAAAAATGAATTTACGACGAGTTTTGATGGAACTTGTCATTTTTGGTAAAAAGCAAAGGCTGACCCCTTTGGATTTTGTTCTGAAATTTTGATTTTTTCTGAAATGCTTCAAAATTTAGGTATGACAAGATAACGTGTATCTGACAAAGATAAGAAGTCTCATGGGCGAGAAAAATGAATTGACATTGAGTTTTGATTCACGGGCGAGAAAAATGAATTTCCGGCGAGTGTTGATAAAAAATGTCATTTTTGGTAGAAAAGCAAAGGCTAACCCCTTTGGATTTTTTGTGAAATTTTGATTTTTTTTTTCGAAATGCTTCAAAATTTAGGTATGACAATAAAACACGTAACTGACAAAGATAAGAAGCTTCACGGGCGAGAAAAATGAATTTGCGACGAATTTTGATGAAAATTGCCGTTTTTGAGAAAAATCAAAGGCTAACCCCTTTGGATTTTTTGTGAAATTTTGATTTTTTCTGAAATGCTTAAAAATTTTGGTATGACAATATAAGTCAAATCTGACAAAGATAAGAAGCTTCACATGCTAGAAAAATGAATTTACGACGAGTTTTGATGGAACTTGTCGTGTTTGGTAAAAAAACAAAGGCTAACCCCTTTGGATTTTTTGTGAAATTTTGATTTTTTTCCGAAATGCTTCAAAATTTAGGTATGACAACATAACACGTATCTGACAAAGATAAGAAGCTTCACGGGCGAGAAAAATGAATTTATGCGAGTTTTGATGAAAATTGCCGTTTTTGGTAAAAAGCAAAGGCTAACCCCTTTGGATTTTGTTCTGAAATTTTGATTTTTTCTGAAATGCTTCAAAATTTAGGTATGACAAGATAACACGTATCAGACAAAGATAAGAAGCCTCATGGGCGAGAAAAATGAATTTACAGTGAGTTTTGATTCACGTACGAGAAAAATGAATTTACGGCGAGTGTTGATGAAAATTATCGTTTTTGGTAGAAAAGCAAAGGCTAACCCCTTTGGATTTTTTTGTGAAATTTTGACTTTTTCCGAAATGCTTCAAAATTTAGGTATGACAACATAACACGTATCTGACAAAAATAAGAAGCTTCACAGGCGAGAAAAATGAATTTACGATGAATTTAGATGAAAATTGCCGTTTTTGAGAAAAAGCAAAGGCTTACCCCTTTGGATTTTTTGTGAAATTTTTATTTTTTCTGAGATGTTTGAAAATTTTGGTATGACAATATAACGCGTATCTGACAAAGATAAGAAGTGTCACGGGCGAGAACAATGAATTTACGACGAGTTTTGATGGAACATGTCATTTTTGGTAAAAACAAAGGCTAACGCCCTTTGGATTTTTTGTGAAATTTTGATTTTTTTCAAAAATGCTTCAAAATTTAGGTATGAAAATATAACGTGTATCTGACAAAGATAAGAAGCTTCATCGGCAAGAAAAATGAATTTACGGCGAGTTTTGATTCACGGGCGAGAAAAATGATTTTACGACGAGTGTTGATGAAAATTGTCGTTTTGGTAGAAAAGCAAAGGCAAACCCCTTTGGATTTTTTCGTGAAATTTTGGTTTTTTATAAAATGCTTCAAAATTTAGGTATGACAATATAACACGTAACTGACAAAGATAAAAGCTTCACAGGCAAAAAAAATTAATTTACGACGAGTTTTGATGAAAATTGCCATTTTTGGTAAAAAGCAAAGGCTAAGCCCTTTGGATTTTGTTCTGAAATTTTGATTTTTTTCTGAAATTCTTCAAAATTTAGGTATGACATGATAACGCGTATCTGACAAAGATAAGAAGCCTCATGGGCGAGAAAAATGAATTTACAGTGAGTTTTGATTCACGTGCGAGAAAAATGTATTTACGGCGAGTGTTGATGAAAATTGTCGTTTTTGGTAGAAAAGCAAAGGCTAACCCCTTTGGTTTTTTGGTGAAATTTTGTTTTTTTCTGAAATGCTTCAAAATTTAGGTATGACAATATAACATGTATCTGACGAAAATAAGAAGCTTCATGGGTCAGAAAAATGAATTCACGAAGAATTTTGATGAAAATTGCCGTTTTTGGGAAAAAGCAAAGGCTAACCCCTTTGGATTTTTAGTGAAATTTTGATTTTGTCCGAAATGTTTCAAAATTTCGGTATGACAATATAACACGTATCTGACAAACATAAGAAGCTTCATGGGCGAGAAAAATGAATTTACGACGAGTTTTGATGGAACTTGTCATTTTTGGTAAAAAGCAAAGGCTGACCCCTTTGGATTTTGTTCTGAAATTTTGATTTTTTTCTGAAATGCTTCAAAATTTAGGTATGACAAGATAACGTGTATCTGACAAAGATAAGAAGTCTCATGGGCGAGAAAAATGAATTGACATTGAGTTTTGATTCACGGGCGAGAAAAATGAATTTCCAGCGAGTGTTGATAAAAAATGTCATTTTTGGTAGAAAAGCAAAGGCTAACCCCTTTGGATTTTTTGTGAAATTTTGATTTTTTTTCAAAATGCTTCAAAATTTAGGTATGACAATAAAACACGTAACTGACAAAGATAAGAAGCTTCACGGGCGAGAAAAATGAATTTGCGACGAATTTTGATGAAAATTGCCGTTTTTGAGAAAAATCAAAGGCTAACCCCTTTGGATTTTTTGTGAAATTTTGATTTTTTCTGAAATGCTTAAAAATTTTGGTATGACAATATAAGGCAAATCTGACAAAGATAAGAAGCTTCACATGCTAGAAAAATGAATTTACGACGAGTTTTGATGGAACTTGTCGTGTTTGGTAAAAAAACAAAGGCTAACCCCTTTGGATTTTTTGTGAAATTTTAATTTTTTTCCGAAATGCTTCAAAATTTAGGTATGACAACATAACACGTATCTGACAAAGATAAGAAGCTTCACGGGCGAGAAAAATGAATTTATGCGAGTTTTGATGAAAATTGCCGTTTTTGGTAAAAAGCAAAGGCTAACCCCTTTGGATTTTGTTCTGAAATTTTGATTTTTTCTGAAATGCTTCAAAATTTAGGTATGACAAGATAACACGTATCAGACAAAGATAAGAAGCCTCATGGGCGAGAAAAATGAATTTACAGTGAGTTTTGATTCACGTGCGAGAAAAATGAATTTACGGCGAGTGTTGATGAAAATTATCGTTTTTGGTAGAAAAGCAAAGGCTAACCCCTTTGGATTTTTTTGTGAAATTTTGACTTTTTCCGAAATGCTTCAAAATTTAGGTATGACAACATAACACGTATCTGACAAAAATAAGAAGCTTCACAGGCGAGAAAAATGAATTTACGATGAATTTAGATGAAAATTGCCGTTTTTGAGAAAAAGCAAAGGCTTACCCCTTTGGATTTTTTGTGAAATTTTTATTTTTTCTGAGATGTTTGAAAATTTTGGTATGACAATATAACGCGTATCTGACAAAGATAAGAAGTGTCACGGGCGAGAACAATGAATTTACGACGAGTTTTGATGGAACATGTCATTTTTGGTAAAAACAAAGGCTAACGCCCTTTGGATTTTTTGTGAAATTTTGATTTTTTTCAAAAATGCTTCAAAATTTAGGTATGAAAATATAACGTGTATCTGACAAAGATAAGAAGCTTCATCGGCAAGAAAAATGAATTTACGGCGAGTTTTGAATCACGGGCGAGAAAAATGATTTTACGACGAGTGTTGATGAAAATTGTCGTTTTGGTAGAAAAGCAAAGGCAAACCCCTTTGGATTTTTTCGTGAAATTTTGGTTTTTTATAAAATGCTTCAAAATTTAGGTATGACAATATAACACGTAACTGACAAAGATAAAAGCTTCACAGGCAAAAAAATTTAATTTACGACGAGTTTTGATGAAAATTGCCATTTTTGGTAAAAAGCAAAGGCTAAGCCCTTTGGATTTTGTTCTGAAATTTTGATTTTTTTCTGAAATTCTTCAAAATTTAGGTATGACATGATAACGCGTATCTGACAAAGATAAGAAGCCTCATGGGCGAGAAAAATGAATTTACAGTGAGTTTTGATTCACGTGCGAGAAAAATGAATTTACGGCGAGTGTTGATGAAAATTGTCGTTTTTGGTAGAAAAGCAAAGGCTAACCCCTTTGGTTTTTTGGTGAAATTTTGTTTTTTTCTGAAATGCTTCAAAATTTAGGTATGACAATATAACATGTATCTGACAAAAATAAGAAGCTTCATGGGTCAGAAAAATGAATTCACGAAGAATTTTGATGAAAATTGCCGTTTTTGGGAAAAAGCAAAGGCTAACCCCTTTGGATTTTTTGTGAAATTTTGATTTTGTCCGAAATGTTTCAAAATTTCGGTATGACAATATAACACGTATCTGACAAACATAAGAAGCTTCATGGGCGAGAAAAATGAATTTACGACGAGTTTTGATGGAACTTGTCATTTTTGGTAAAAAGCAAAGGCTGACCCCTTTGGATTTTGTTCTGAAATTTTGATTTTTTTCTGAAATGCTTCAAAATTTAGGTATGACAAGATAACGTGTATCTGACAAAGATAAGAAGTCTCATGGGCGAGAAAAATGAATTGACATTGAGTTTTGATTCACGGGCGAGAAAAATGAATTTCCAGCGAGTGTTGATAAAAAATGTCATTTTTGGTAGAAAAGCAAAGGCTAACCCCTTTGGATTTTTTGTGAAATTTTGATTTTTTTTTCAAAATGCTTCAAAATTTAGGTATGACAATAAAACACGTAACTGACAAAGATAAGAAGCTTCACGGGCGAGAAAAATGAATTTGCGACGAATTTTGATGAAAATTGCCGTTTTTGAGAAAAATCAAAGGCTAACCCCTTTGGATTTTTGTGAAATTTTGATTTTTTCTGAAATGCTTAAAAATTTTGGTATGACAATATAAGTCAAATCTGACAAAGATAAGAAGCTTCACATGCTAGAAAAATGAATTTACGACGAGTTTTGATGGAACTTGTCGTGTTTGGTAAAAAAACAAAGGCTAACCCCTTTGGATTTTTTGTGAAATTTTGATTTTTTTTTTCGAAATGCTTCAAAATTTAGGTATGACAACATAACACGTATCTGACAAAGATAAGAAGCTTCACGGGCGAGAAAAATGAATTTATGCGAGTTTTGATGAAAATTGCCGTTTTTGGTAAAAAGCAAAGGCTAACCCCTTTGGATTTTGTTCTGAAATTTTGATTTTTTCTGAAATGCTTCAAAATTTAGGTATGACAAGATAACACGTATCAGACAAAGATAAGAAGCCTCATGGGCGAGAAAAATGAATTTACAGTGAGTTTTGATTCACGTGCGAGAAAAATGAATTTACGGCGAGTGTTGATGAAAATTATCGTTTTTGGTAGAAAAGCAAAGGCTAACCCCTTTGGATTTTTTGTGAAATTTTGACTTTTTCCGAAATGCTTCAAAATTTAGGTATGACAACATAACACGTATCTGACAAAAATAAGAAGCTTCACAGGCGAGAAAAATGAATTTACGATGAATTTAGATGAAAATTGCCGTTTTTGAGAAAAAGCAAATGCTTACCCCTTTGGATTTTTTGTGAAATTTTTATTTTTTCTGAGATGTTTGAAAATTTTGGTATGACAATATAACACGTATCTGACAAAGATAAGAAGTGTCACGGGCGAGAACAATGAATTTACGACGAGTTTTGATGGAACATGTCATTTTTGGTAAAAACAAAGGCTAACCCCCTTTGGATTTTTTGTGAAATTTTGATTTTTTTCAAAAATGCTTCAAAATTTAGGTATGAAAATATAACGTGTATCTGACAAAGATAAGAAGCTTCATCGGCAAGAAAAATGAATTTACGACGAGTTTTGATTCACGGGCGAGAAAAATGATTTTACGACGAGTGTTGATGAAAATTGTCGTTTTGGTAGAAAAGCAAAGGCAAACCCCTTTGGATTTTTTCGTGAAATTTTGGTTTTTTATAAAATGCTTCAAAATTTAGGTATGACAATATAACACGTAACTGACAAAGATAAAAGCTTCACAGGCAAAAAAAATTAATTTACGACGAGTTTTGATGAAAATTGCCATTTTTGGTAAAAAGCAAAGGCTAAGCCCTTTGGATTTTGTTCTGAAATTTTGATTTTTTTCTGAAATTCTTCAAAATTTAGGTATGACATGATAACGCGTATCTGACAAAGATAAGAAGCCTCATGGGCGAGAAAAATGAATTTACAGTGAGTTTTGATTCACGTGCGAGAAAAATGAATTTACGGCGAGTGTTGATGAAAATTGTCGTTTTTGGTAGAAAAGCAAAGGCTAACCCCTTTGGTTTTTTGGTGAAATTTTGTTTTTTTCTGAAATGCTTCAAAATTTAGGTATGACAATATAACATGTATCTGACAAAAATAAGAAGCTTCATGGGTCAGAAAAATGAATTCACGAAGAATTTTGATGAAAATTGCCGTTTTTGGGAAAAAGCAAAGGCTAACCCCTTTGGATTTTTTGTGAAATTTTGATTTTGTCCGAAATGTTTCAAAATTTCGGTATGACAATATAACACGTATCTGACAAACAGAAGAAGCTTCATGGGCGAGAAAAATGAATTTACGACGAGTTTTGATGGAACTTGTCATTTTTGGTAAAAAGCAAAGGCTAACCCCTTTGGATTTTGTTCTGAAATTTTGATTTTTTTCTGAAATGCTTCAAAATTTAGGTATGACAAGATAACGTGTATCTGACAAAGATAAGAAGTCTCATGGGCGAGAAAAATGAATTGACATTGAGTTTTGATTCACGGGCGAGAAAAATGAATTTCCAGCGAGTGTTGATAAAAAATGTCATTTTTGGTAGAAAAGCAAAGGCTAACCCCTTTGGATTTTTGTGAAATTTTGATTTTTTTTTCAAAATGCTTCAAAATTTAGGTATGACAATAAAACACGTAACTGACAAAGATAAGAAGCTTCACGGGCGAGAAAAATGAATTTGCGACGAATTTTGATGAAAATTGCCGTTTTTGAGAAAAATCAAAGGCTAACCCCTTTGGATTTTTTGTTAAATTTTGATTTTTCTGAAATGCTTAAAAATTTTGGTATGACAATATAAGGCAAATCTGACAAAGATAAGAAGCTTCACATGCTAGAAAAATGAATTTACGACGAGTTTTGATGGAACTTGTCGTGTTTGGTAAAAAAACAAAGGCTAACCCCTTTGGATTTTTTGTGAAATTTTGATTTTTTTTCCGAAATGCTTCAAAATTTAGGTATGACAACATAACACGTATCTGACAAAGATAAGAAGCTTCACGGGCGAGAAAAATGAATTTATGCGAGTTTTGATGAAAATTGCCGTTTTTGGTAAAAAGCAAAGGCTAACCCCTTTGGATTTTGTTCTGAAATTTTGATTTTTTCTGAAATGCTTCAAAATTTAGGTATGACAAGATAACACGTATCAGACAAAGATAAGAAGCCTCATGGGCGAGAAAAATGAATTTACAGTGAGTTTTGATTCACGTGCGAGAAAAATGAATTTACGGCGAGTGTTGATGAAAATTATCGTTTTTGGTAGAAAAGCAAAGGCTAACCCCTTTGGATTTTTTGTGAAATTTTGACTTTTTCCGAAATGCTTCAAAATTTAGGTATGACAACATAACACGTATCTGACAAAAATAAGAAGCTTCACAGGCGAGAAAAATGAATTTACGATGAATTTAGATGAAAATTGCCGTTTTTGAGAAAAAGCAAAGGCTTACCCCTTTGGATTTTTTGTGAAATTTTTATTTTTCTGAGATGTTTGAAAATTTTGGTATGACAATATAACGCGTATCTGACAAAGATAAGAAGTGTCACGGGCGAGAACAATGAATTTACGACGAGTTTTGATGGAACATGTCATTTTTGGTAAAAACAAAGGCTAACCCCCTTTGGATTTTTTGTGAAATTTTGATTTTTTTCAAAAATGCTTCAAAATTTAGGTATGAAAATATAACGTGTATCTGACAAAGATAAGAAGCTTCATCGGCAAGAAAAATGAATTTACGACGAATTTTGATTCACGGGCGAGAAAAATGATTTTACGACGAGTGTTGATGAAAATTGTCGTTTTGGTAGAAAAGCAAAGGCAAACCCCTTTGGATTTTTTCGTGAAATTTTGGTTTTTTATAAAATGCTTCAAAATTTAGGTATGACAATATAACACGTAACTGACAAAGATAAGAAGCTTCACAGGCAAAAAAAATTAATTTACGACGAGTTTTGATGAAAATTGCCATTTTTGGTAAAAAGCAAAGGCTAAGCCCTTTGGATTTTGTTCTGAAATTTTGATTTTTTTCTGAAATTCTTCAAAATTTAGATATGACATGATAACGTTTATCTAACAAAGATAAGAAGCCTCATGGGTGAGAAAAATGAATTTACAGTGAGTTTTGATTCACGGGCGAGAAAAATGAATTTACGGCGAGTGTTGATGAAAATTGTCGTTTTTGGTAGAAAAGCAAAGGCTAACCCCTTTGTTTTTTTGGTGAAATTTTGTTTTTTTCTGAAAAGCTTCAAAATTTAGGTATGACAATATAACATGTATCTGACAAAAATAAGAAGCTTCATGGGTGAGAAAAATGAATTCACGAAGAATTTTGATGAAAATTGCCGTTTTTGGGAAAAAGCAAAGGCTAACCACTTTGGATTTTTTGTGAAATTCTGATTTTGTCCGAAATGTTTCAAAATTTTGGTATGACAATATAACACGTATCTGACAAACATAAGAAGCTTCATGGGCGAGAAAAATGAATTTACGACGAGTTTTGATGGAACTTGTCATTTTTGGTAAAAAGCAAAGGCTGACCCCTTTGGATTTTGTTCTGAAATTTTGATTTTTTTCTGAAATGCTTCAAAATTTAGGTATGACAAGATAATGTGTATCTGACAAAGATAAGAAGTCTCATGGGCGAGAAAAATGAATTGACATTGAGTTTTGATTCACGGGCGAGAAAAATGAATTTCCGGCGAGTGTTGATAAAAAATGTCGTTTTTGGTAGAAAAGCAAAGGCTAACCCCTTTGGATTTTTTGTGAAATTTTGATTTTTTTTCGAAATGCTTCAAAATTTAGGTATGACAATAAAACACGTAACTGACAAAGACAAGAAGCTTCACGGGCGAGAAAAATGAATTTGCGACGAATTTTGATGAAAATTGCCGTTTTTGAGAAAAATCAAAGGCTAACCCCTTTGGATTTTTTGTGAAATTTTGATTTTTTCCGAAATGCTTAAAAATTTTGGTATGACAATATAAGGCAAATCTGACAAAGATAAGAAGCTTCACATACAAGAAAAATGAATTTACGACGAGTTTTGATGGAACATGTCGTGTTTGGTAAAAAAAAACAAAGGCTAACCCCTTTGGATTTTTTGTGAAATTTTGATTTTTTTCCGAAATGCTTCAAAATTTAGGTATGACAACATAACACGTATCTGACAAAGATAAGAAGCTTCACGGGCGAGAAAAATGAATTTACGCGAGTTTTGATGAAAATTGCCGTTTTTGGTAAAAAGCAAAGGCTAACCCCTTTGGATTTTGTTCTGAAATTTTGATTTTTTTCTGAAATGCTTCAAAATTTAGGTATGACAAGATAACACGTATCAGACAAAGATAAGAAGCCTCATGGGCGAGAAAAATGAATTTACAGTGAGTTTTGATTCACGGGCGAGAAAAATGAATTTACAGCGAGTGTTGATGAAAATTATCGTTTTTGGTAGAAAAGCAAAGGCTAACCCCTTTGGATTTTTTGTGAAATTTTGACTTTTTCCGAAATGCTTCAAAATTTAGGTATGACAACATAACACGTATCTGACAAAAATAAGAAACTTCACAGGCGAGAAAAATGAATTTACGATGAATTTTGATGAAAATTGCCGTTTTTGAGAAAAAGCAAAGGCTTACCCCTTTGGATTTTTTGTGAAATTTTTATTTTTCCGAGATGTTTGAAAATTTTGGTATGACAATATAACGCGTATCTGACAAAGATAAGAAGTGTCACGGGCGAGAAAAATGAATTTACGACGAGTTTTGATGGAACATGTCATTTTTGGTAAAAACAAAGGCTAACCCCCTTTGGATTTTTTGTGAAATTTTGATTTTTCAAAAATGCTTCAAAATTTAGGTATGAAAATATAACGTGTATCTGACAAAGATAAGAAGCTTCATCGGCAAGAAAAATGAATTTACGGCGAGTTTTGATTCACGGGCGAGAAAAATGATTTTACGACGAGTGTTGATGAAAATTGTCGTTTTGGTAGAAAAGCAAAGGCTAACCCCTTTGGATTTTTTTGTGAAATTTTGATTTTTTTTCGAAATGCTTCAAAATTTAGGTATGACAATAACACACGTAACTGACAAAGACAAGAAGCTTCACGGGCAAGAAAAATGAATTTGCGACGAATTTTGATGAAAATTGCCGTTTTTGAGAAAAATCAAAGGCTAACCCCTTTGGATTTTTTGTGAAATTTTGATTTTTTCTGAAATGCTTAAAAATTTTGGTATGACAATATAAGGCAAATATGACAAAGATAAGAAGCTTCACATACAAGAAAAATGAATTTACGATAAGTTTTGATGGAACATGTCGTGTTTGGTAAAAAAACAAAGGCTAACCCCTTTGGATTTTTTGTGAAATTTTGATTATTTTTCCGAAATGCTTCGAAATTTAGGTATGACAACATAACACGTATCTGACAAAGATAAGAAGCTTCACGGGCAAGAAAAATGAATTTACGCGAGTTTTGATGAAAATTGCCGTTTTGGTAAAAAGCAAAGGCTAACCCCTTTGGATTTTGTTCTGAAATTTTGATTTTTTTCTGAAATGCTTCAAAATTTAGGTATGACAAGATAACACGTATCAGACAAAGATAAGAAGCCTCATGGGTGAGAAAAATGAATTTACAGTGAGTTTGACGAGTGTTGATGAAAATTGTCATTTTTGGTAGAAAAGCAAAGGCTAACCCCTTTGGATTTTTTGTGAAATTTTGACTTTTTTCCAAAATGCTTCAAAATTTAGGTATGACAACATAACACGTATCTGACAAAAATAAGAAGCTTCACAGGCGAGAAAAATGAATTTACAATGAATTTTGATGAAAATTGCCGTTTTTCAGAAAAATCAAAGGCTAACCCCTTTGGATTTTGTTCTGAAATTTTGATTTTTTCTGAAATGCTTCAAAATTTAGGTATGACAAGATAACACGTATCAGACAAAGATAAGAAGCCTCATGGGCGAGAAAAATGAATTTACAGTGAGTTTTGATTCACGGGTGAGAAAAATGAATTTACGGCGAGTGTTGATGAAAATTATCGTTTTTGGTAGAAAAGCAAAGGCTAACCCCTTTGGATTTTTTGTGAAATTTTGACTTTTTCCGAAATGCTTCAAAATTTAGGTATGACAACATAACACGTATCTGACAAAAATAAGAAGCTTCACAGGCGAGAAAAATGAATTTACGATGAATTTTGATGAAAATTGCCGTTTTTGAGAAAAAGCAAAGGCTTACCCCTTTGGATTTTTTGTGAAATTTTTATTTTTTCCGAGATGTTTGAAAATTTTGGTATGACAATATAACGCGTATCTGACAAAGATAAGAAGTGTCACGGGCGAGAAAAATGAATTTACGACGAGTTTTGATGGAACATGTCATTTTTGGTAAAAACAAAGGCTAACCCCCTTTGGATTTTTTGTGAAATTTTGATTTTTTCAAAAATGCTTCAAAATTTAGGTATGAAAATATAACGTGTATCTGACAAAGATAAGAAGCTTCATCGGCAAGAAAAATGAATTTACGGCGAGTTTTGATTCACGGGCGAGAAAAATGATTTTACGACGAGTGTTGATGAAAATTGTCGTTTTGGTAGAAAAGCAAAGGCTAACCCCTTTGGATTTTTTTGTGAAATTTTGATTTTTTTTTCGAAATGCTTCAAAATTTAGGTATGACAATAAAACACGTAACTGACAAAGACAAGAAGCTTCACGGGCGAGAAAAATGAATTTGCGACGAATTTTGATGAAAATTGCCGTTTTTGAGAAAAATCAAAGGCTAACCCCTTTGGATTTTTTGTGAAATTTTGATTTTTTCCGAAATGCTTAAAAATTTTGGTATGACAATATAAGGAAAATCTGACAAAGATAAGAAGCTTCACATACAAGAAAAATGAATTTACGACGAGTTTTGATGGAACATGTCGTGTTTGGTAAAAAAACAAAGGCTAACCCCTTTGGATTTTTTGTGAAATTTTGATTTTTTTCCGAAATGCTTCAAAATTTAGGTATGACAACATAACACGTATCTGACAAAGATAAGAAGCTTCACGGGCGAGAAAAATGAATTTACGCGAGTTTTGATGAAAATTACGTTTTTGGTAAAAAGCAAAGGCTAACCCCTTTGGATTTTGTTCTGAAATTTTGATTTTTTTCTAAAATGCTTCAAAATTTAGGTATGACAAGATAACACGTATCAGACAAAGATAAGAAGCCTCATGGGCGAGAAAAATGAATTTACAGTGAGTTTTGATTCACGGGCGAGAAAAATGAATTTACGGCGAGTGTTGATGAAAATTATAGTTTTTGGTAGAAAAGCAAAGGCTAACCCCTTTGGATTTTTTGTGAAATTTTGACTTTTTTCCGAAATGCTTCAAAATTTAGGTATGACAACATAACACGTATCTGACAAAAATAAGAAGCTTCACAGGCGAGAAAAATGAATTTACGATGAATTTTGATGAAAATTGCCGTTTTTGAGAAAAATCAAAGGCTAACCCCTTTGGATTTTGTTCTGAAATTTTGATTTTTCTGAAATGCTTCAAAATTTAGGTATGACAAGATAACACGTATCAGACAAAGATAAGAAGCCTCATGGGCGAGAAAAATGAATTTACAGTGAGTTTTGATTCACGAGCGAGAAAAATGAATTTACGGCGAGTGTTGATGAAAATTATCGTTTTTGGTAGAAAAGCAAAGGCTAACCCCTTTGGATTTTTTGTGAAATTTTGACTTTTTCCGAAATGCTTCAAAATTTAGGTATGACAACATAACACGTATCTGACAAAAATAAGAAACTTCACAGGCGAGAAAAATGAATTTACGATGAATTTTGATGAAAATTGCCGTTTTTGAGAAAAAGCAAAGGCTTACCCCTTTGGATTTTTTTGTGAAATTTTTATTTTTTCCGAGATGTTTGAAAATTTTGGTATGACAATATAACGCGTATCTGACAAAGATAAGAAGTGTCACGGGCGAGAAAAATGAATTTACGACGAGTTTTGATGGAACATGTCATTTTTGGTAAAAACAAAGGCTAACCCCCTTTGGATTTTTTGTGAAATTTTGATTTTTCAAAAATGCTTCAAAATTTAGGTATGAAAATATAACGTGTATCTGACAAAGATAAGAAGCTTCATCGGCAAGAAAAATGAATTTACGGCGAGTTTTGATTCACGGGCGAGAAAAATGATTTTACGACGAGTGTTGATGAAAATTGTCGTTTTGGTAGAAAAGCAAAGGCTAACCCCTTTGGATTTTTTTGTGAAATTTTGATTTTTTTCGAAATGCTTCAAAATTTAGGTATGACAATAACACACGTAACTGACAAAGACAAGAAGCTTCACGGGCAAGAAAAATGAATTTGCGACGAATTTTGATGAAAATTGCCGTTTTTGAGAAAAATCAAAGGCTAACCCCTTTGGATTTTTTGTGAAATTTTGATTTTTTCTGAAATGCTTAAAAATTTTGGTATGACAATATAAGGCAAATATGACAAAGATAAGAAGCTTCACATACAAGAAAAATGAATTTACGACGAGTTTTGATGGAACATGTCGTGTTTGGTAAAAAAACAAAGGCTAACCCCTTTGGATTTTTTGTGAAATTTTGATTTTTTTTCCGAAATGCTTCGAAATTTAGGTATGACAACATAACACGTATCTGACAAAGATAAGAAGCTTCACGGGCAAGAAAAATGAATTTACGCGAGTTTTGATGAAAATTGCCGTTTTGGTAAAAAGCAAAGGCTAACCCCTTTGGATTTTGTTCTGAAATTTTGATTTTTTTCTGAAATGCTTCAAAATTTAGGTATGACAAGATAACACGTATCAGACAAAGATAAGAAGCCTCATGGGTGATAAAAATGAATTTACAGTGAGTTTTGATTCACGGGCGAGAAAAATGAATTTACGACGAGTGTTGATGAAAATTGTCGTTTTTGGTAGAAAAGCAAAGGCTAACCCCTTTGGATTTTTTGTGAAATTTTGACTTTTTTCCGAAATGCTTCAAAATTTAGGTATGACAACATAACACGTATCTGACAAAAATAAGAAGCTTCACAGGCGAGAAAAATGAATTTACGATGAATTTTGATGAAAATTGCCGTTTTTGAGAAAAATCAAAGGCTAACCCCTTTGGATTTTGTTCTGAAATTTTGATTTTTTCTGAAATGCTTCAAAATTTAGGTATGACAAGATATCACGTATCAGACAAAGATAAGAAGCCTCATGGGCGAGAAAAATGAATTTACAGTGAGTTTTGATTCACGGGTGACAAAAATGAATTTACGGCGAGTGTTGATGAAAATTATCGTTTTTTGTAGAAAATCAACGGCTAAACCCTTTGGATTTTTTGTGAAATTTTAACTTTTTCCGAAATGCTTCAAAATTTAGGTATGACAATAAAACACATAACTGACAAAGACAAGAAGCTTCACGGGCGAGAAAAATGAATTTGCGACGAATTTTGATGAAAATTGCCGTTTTTGAGAAAAATCAAAGGCTAACCCCTTTGGATTTTTTGTGAAATTTTGATTTTTTCCAAAATGCTTAAAAATTTTGGTATGACAATATAAGGCAAATCTGACAAAGATAAGAAGCTTCACATGCGAGAAAAATGAATTTACGACGAGTTTTGATGGAACTTGTCGTGTTTGGTAAAAAAACAAAGGCTAACCCCTTTGGATTTTTTGTGAAATTTTGATTTTTTTCCGAAATGCTTCAAAATTTAAGTATGACAACATAACACGTATCTGACTAAGATAAGAAGCTTCACGGGCGAGAAAAATGAATTTACGCGAGTTTTGATGAAAATTGCCATTTTTGGTAAAAAGCAAAGGCTAACCCCTTTGGATTTTGTTCTAAAAATTTGATTTTTTTCTGAAATGCTTCAAAATTTAGGTATGACAAGATAACAGGTATTAGACAAAGATAAGAAGCCTCATGGGTGAGAAAAATGAATTTACAGTGAGTTTTGATTCACGGGCGAGAAAAATGAATTTACGTCAAGTGTTGATGAAAATTGTCATTTTTGGTAGAAAAGCAGAGGCTAACCCCTTTGGATTTTTTGGTGAAATTTTGTTTTTTTCTGAAATGCTTCAAAATTTAGTTATGACAATATAAGACGTATCTGACAAATATAAGAAGCTTCATGGGCGAGAAAAATGAATTTACGATGAGTTTTGATGGAACTTGTCATTTTTGGTAAAAAGCAAAGGCTCCCTTTGGATTTTGTTCTGAAATTTTGATTTTTTTTCTGAAATGCTTCAAAATTTTGGTATGACAAGATATCGCATATCTAACAAAGATAAGAAGCCTCATGGGCGAGAAAAATGAATTTACATTGAGTTTTGGTTCACGGGAGAGAAAAATGAATTTACGGTGAGTGTTCATGAAAATTGTCGTTTTTGGTAGAAAAGCAAAGGCTAACCCCTTTGGATTTTTTTGTGAAATTTTGATTTTTTTTCTGAAATGCTTCAAAATTTAGGTATGACAAGATAACGCGTATCTCACAAAGATAAGAGGCCTCATGGGCGAGAAAAATGAATTTACATTGAGTTTTGATTAACAGGCGAGAAAAATAAATTTACGGCGATTGTTAATGAAAATTGTCATTTTTGGTAGAAAAGCAAAGGCTAACCCCTTCGGATTTTTTTGTGAAATTTTGATTTTTTACGAAATGCTTCAAAATTTTGTTATGACAATATAACAAGTAACTGACAAAGATAAGAAGCTTCACGGGCGAGAAAAATGAATTTACGATGAATTTTGATGAAAATTGCCGTTTTTGAGAAAAATCAAAGGCTAACCCCTTTGGATTTTTTGTGAAATTTTGATTTTTCTGAAATGCTTAAAAATTTTGGTATGACAATATAACGCAAATCTGACAAAGATAAGAAACTTCACAGGCGAGAAAAATGAATTTACGACGAGTTTTGATGGAACTTGTCGTTTTTGGTAAAAAAAACAAAGGCTAACCCCTTTGAATTTTTTGTGAAATTTTTATTTTTTCCGAAATCCTTAAAAATTATGGTATGACAATATAACACAAATCTGACAAAGATAAGAAGCTTCACAGGCGAGAAAAATGAATTTACGATGAGTTTTGATGGAACTTGTCATATTTGGTAAAAAAACAAAGGGTAACCCCTTTGGATTTTTTGTGAAATTTTGATTTTTTCCTGAAATGCTTCAAAATTTAGATATGACAACATAACACGTATCTGACAAAGATGAGAAGCTTCACGGGAGAGAAAAATGAATTTACGACAAGTTTTGATGAAAATTGCCATTTTGGTAAAAAGCAAAGACTAACCCCTTTGGATTTTGTTCTAAAATTTTGATTTTTCTGAAATGCTTCAAAATTTAGGTATGACAAGATAACGCATATCTGACAAAGATAAGAAGCCTCATGGGCGAGAAAAATGAATTTACAGTGAGTTTTGATTCACGCGCAGGAAAAATGAATTTACGGCGAGTGTTGATGAAAATTGTCGTCTTTGGTAGAAAAGCGAAGGCTAACCCCTTTGGATTTTTTGGTGAAATTTTGTTTTTTCTGGAAATGCTTCAAAATTTAGGTATGACAATATAACACGTATCTGACAAACATAAGAAGCTTCATGGGCGAGAAAAATGAATTTACGACGAGTTTTGATGGAACTTGTCGTGTTTGGTAAAAAAACAAAGGCTAACCCCTTTGGATTTTTTGTGAAATTTTGATTTTTTTCCGAAATGCTTCAAAATTTAGGTATGACAACATATCATGTATCTGACAAAGATAAGAAGCTTCACGGGTGAGAAAAATTAATTTACGACGAGTTTTGATGAAAATTGCCATTTTTGGTAAAAAGCAAAGGCTAACCCCTTTGGATTTTGTTCTGAAATTTTGATTTTTTTCTGAAATGCTTCAAAATTTAGGTATGACAAGATAACGCGTATCTGACAAAGATAAGAAGCCTCATGGGTGAGAAAAATGAATTTACAGTGAGTTTTGATTCACGGGCGGGAAAAATGAATTTACGGCGAGTGTTGATGAAAATTGTCGTTTTTGGTAGAAAATCAAAGGCTAACCCCTTTGGATTTTTTGGTGAAATTTTGTTTTTTTCTGAAATGCTTCAAAATTTATGTATGACAATATAACACGTATTTGACAAATATAAGAAGCTTCCTGGGCGAGAAAAATGAATTTACGACGAGTTTTGATGGAACTTGTCGTTTTTGGTAAAAAAACAAAGGCTAACCCTTTTGGATTTTTTGTGAAATTTTGATTTTTTCCGAAATGCTTCAAAATTTAGGTATGACAATATAATACGTAACTGACAAAGATAAGAAGCTTCACAGGCGAAAAAAATTAATTTACGACGAGTTTTGATGAAAATTGCCATTTTTGGTAGAAAGCAAAGTCTAAGCCCTTTGGATTTTGTTCTGAAATTTTGATTTTTTTTCTGAAATTCTTCAAAATTTAGGTATGACATGATAACGCTTATCTGACAAAGATAAGAAGCCTCATGGGCGAGAAAAATGAATTTACAGTGAGTTTTGATTCACGGGCGAGAAAAATGAATTTACGGCGAGTGTTGATGAAAATTGTCGTTTTTGGTAGAAAAGCAAAGGCTAACCCCTTTGGTTTTTTGGTGAAATTTTTTTTCTGAAATGCTTCAAAATTTAGGTATGACAATATAACATGTATCTGACAAAAATAAGAAGCTTCATGGGTGAGAAAAATGAATTCACGAAGAATTTTGATGAAAATTGCCGTTTTTGGGAAAAAGCAAAGGCTAACCCCTTTGGATTTTTTGTGAAATTCTGATTTTGTCCGAAATGTTTCAAAATTTCGGTATGACAATATAACACGTATCTGAAAAACATAAGAAGCTTCATGGGCGAGAAAAATGAATTTACGACGAGTTTTGATGGAACTTGTCATTTTTGGTAAAAAGCAAAGGCTCACCCCTTTGGATTTTTTTGTGAAATTTTGATTTTTTTTCGAAATGCTTCAAAATTTAGGTATGACAATAAAACACGTAACTGACAAAGACAAGAAGCTTCACGGGCGAGAAAAATGAATTTGCGACGAATTTTGATGAAAATTGCCGTTTTTGAGAAAAATCAAAGGCTAACCCCTTTGGATTTTTTGTGAAATTTTGATTTTTTTCCAAAATGCTTAAAATTTTTGGTATGACAATATAAGGCAAATCTGACAAAGATAAGAAGCTTCACATACAAGAAAAATGAATTTACGATGAGTTTTGATGGAACATGTCGTGTTTGGTAAAAAAAACAAAGGCTAACCCCTTTGGATTTTTTGTGAAATTTTGATTTTTTTTCTGAAATGCTTCAAAATTTAGGTATGACAACATAACACGTATTTGACAAAGATAAGAAGCTTCACGGGCGAGAAAAATGAATTTACGCGAGTTTTGATGAAAATTGCCGTTTTTGGTAAAAAGCAAAGGCTAACCCCTTTGGATTTTGTTCTGAAATTTTGATTTTTTCTAAAATGCTTCAAAATTTAGGTATGACAAGATAACACGTATCAGACAAAGATAAGAAGCCTCATGGGCGAGAAAAATGAATTTACAGTGAGTTTTGATTCACGGGCGAGAAAAATGAATTTACGGCGAGTGTTGATGAAAATTGTCGTTTTTGGTAGAAAAGCAAAGGCTAACCCCTTTGGATTTTTTGTGAAATTTTGACTTTTTTCCGAAATGCTTCAAAATTTAGGTATGACAACATAACACGTATCTGACAAAAATAAGAAGCTTCACAGGCGAGAAAAATGAATTTACGATGAATTTTGATGAAAATTGCCGTTTTTGAGAAAAATCAAAGGCTAACCCCTTTGGATTTTGTACTGAAATTTTGATTTTTTCTGAAATGCTTCAAAATTTAGGTATGACAAGATAACACGTATCAGACAAAGATAAGAAGCCTCATGGGCGAGAAAAATGAATTTACAGTGAGTTTTGATTCACGGGCGAGAAAAATGAATTTACGGCGAGTGTTGATGAAAATTATCGTTTTTGGTAGAAAAGCAAAGGCTAACGCCTTTGGATTTTTTTTGAAATTTTGACTTTTTCCGAAATGCTTCAAAATTTAGGTATGACAACATAACACGTATCTGACAAAAATAAGAAGCTTCACAGGCGAGAAAAATGAATTTACGATGAGTTTTGATGGAACTTGTCATTTTTGGTAAAAAGCAAAGGCTAACCCCTTTGGATTTTGTTCTGAAATTTTGATTTTTTTCTGAAATGCTTCAAAATTTAGGTATGACAAGATAACGCGTATCTGACAAAGATAAGAAGCCTCATGGGTGAGAAAAATGAATTTACAGTGAGTTTTGATTCACGGGCGGGAAAAATGAATTTACGGCGAGTGTTGATGAAAATTGTCGTTTTTGGTAGAAAAGCAAAGGCTAACCCCTTTGGATTTTTTGGTGAAATTTTGTTTTTTTCTGAAATTCTTCAAAATTTATGTATGACAATATAACACGTATTTGACAAATATAAGAAGCTTCCTGGGCGAGAAAAATGAATTTACGACGAGTTTTGATGGAACTTGTCGTTTTTGGTAAAAAAACAAAGGCTAACCCTTTTGGATTTTTTGTGAAATTTTGATTTTTTTCCGAAATGCTTCAAAATTTAGGTATGACAATATAACACGTAACTGACAAAGATAAGAAGCTTCACAGGCAAAAAAAATTAATTTACGACGAGTTTTGATGAAAATTGCCATTTTTGGTAGAAAGCAAAGTCTAAGCCCTTTGGATTTTGTTTTGAAATTTTGATTTTTTTCTGAAATTCTTCAAAATTTAGGTATGACATGATAACGCTTATCTGACAAAGATAAGAAGCCTCATGGGCGAGAAAAATGAATTTACAGTGAGTTTTGATTCACGGGCGAGAAAAATGAATTTACGGCGAGTGTTGATGAAAATTGTCGTTTTTGGTAGAAAAGCAAAGGCTAACCCCTTTGGTTTTTTGGTGAATTTTTATTTTCTGAAATGCTTCAAAATTTAGGTATGACAATATAACATGTATCTGACAAAAATAAGAAGCTTCATGGGTGAGAAAAATGAATTCACGAAGAATTTTGATGAAAATTGCCGTTTTGGGGAAAAAGCAAAGGCTAACCCCTTTGGATTTTTTGTGAAATTCTGATTTTGTCCGAAATGTTTCAAAATTTCGGTATGACAATATAACACGTATCTGACAAACTTAAGAAGCTTCATGGGCGAGAAAAATGAATTTACGACGAGTTTTGATGGAACTTGTCATTTTTGGTAAAAAGCAAAGGCTCACCCCTTTGGATTTTTTTGTGAAATTTTGATTTTTTTTTGAAATGCTTCAAAATTTAGGTATGACAATAAAACACGTAACTGACAAAGACAAGAAGCTTCACGGGCGAGAAAAATGAATTTGCGACGAATTTTGATGAAAATTGCCGTTTTTGAGAAAAATCAAAGGCTAACCCCTTTGGATTTTTTGTGAAATTTTGATTTTTTCCAAAATGCTTAAAATTTTTGGTATGACAATATAAGGCAAATCAGACAAAGATAAGAAGCTTCACATACAAGAAAAATGAATTTACGACGAGTTTTGATGGAACATGTCGTGTTTGGTAAAAAAACAAAGGCTAACCCCTTTGGATTTTTTGTGAAATTTTGATTTTTTTCTGAAATGCTTCAAAATTTAGGTATGACAACATAACACGTATCTGACAAAGATAAGAAGCTTCACGGGTGAGAAAAATGAATTTACGCGAGTTTTGATGAAAATTGCCGTTTTTGGTAAAAAGCAAAGGCTAACCCCTTTGGATTTTGTTCTGAAATTTTGATTTTTTCTAAAATGCTTCAAAGTTTAGGTATGACAAGATAACACGTATCAGACAAAGATAAGAAGCCTCATGGGCGAAAAAATGAATTTACAGTGAGTTTTGATTCACGGGCGAGAAAAATGAATTTACGGCGAGTGTTGATGAAAATTGTCGTTTTTGGTAGAAAAGCAAAGGCTAACCCCTTTGGATTTTTTGTGAAATTTTGACTTTTTTCCGAAATGCTTCAAAATTTAGGTATGACAACATAACACGTATCTGACAAAAATAAGAAGCTTCACAGGCGAGAAAAATGAATTTACGATGAATTTTGATGAAAATTGCCGTTTTTGAGAAAAATCAAAGGCTAACCCCTTTGGATTTTGTTCTGAAATTTTGATTTTTTCTGAAATGCTTCAAAATTTAGATATGACAAGATAACACGTATCAGACAAAGATAAGAAGCCTCATGGGCGAGAAAAATGAATTTACAGTGAGTTTTGATTCACGGGCGAGAAAAATGAATTTACGGCGAGTGTTGATGAAAATTATCGTTTTTGGTAGAAAAGCAAAGGCTAACCCCTTTGGATTTTTTGTGAAATTTTGACTTTTTCCGAAATGCTTCAAAATTTAGGTATGACAACATAACACGTATCTGACAAAAATAAGAAGCTTCACAGGCGAGAAAAATGAATTTACGATGAATTTTGATGAAAATTGCCGTTTTTGAGAAAAAGCAAAGGCTTACCCCTTTGGATTTTTTGTGAAATTTTTATTTTTTCTGAGATGTTTGAAAATTTTGGTATGACAATATAACGCGTATCTGACAAAGATAAGAAGTGTCACAGGCGAGAAAAATGAATTTACGACGAGTTTTGATGGAACATGTCATTTTTGGTAAAAACAAAGGCTAACCCCCTTTGGATTTTTTGTGAAATTTTGATTTTTTCAAAAATGCTTCAAAATTTAGGTATGAAAATATAACGTGTATCTGACAAAGATAAGAAGCTTCATCGGCAAGAAAAATGAATTTACGGCGAGTTTTGATTCACGGGCGAGAAAAATGATTTTACGACGAGTGTTGATGAAAATTGTCGTTTTGGTAGAAAAGCAAAGGCTAACCCCTTTGGATCTTTTTGTGAAATTTTGATTTTTTTTTCGAAATGCTTCAAAATTTAGGTATGACAATAAAACACGTAACTGACAAAGACAAGAAGCTTCGCGGGCGAGAAAAATGAATTTGCGACGAATTTTGATGAAAATTGCCGTTTTTGAGAAAAATCAAAGGCTAACCCCTTTGGATTTTTTGTGAAATTTTGATTTTTTCCGAAATGCTTAAAAATTTTGGTATGACAATATAAGGCAAATCTGACAAAGATAAGAAGCTTCACATACAAGAAAAATGAATTTACGACGAGTTTTGATGGAACATGTCGTGTTTGGTAAAAAAACAAAGGCTAACCCCTTTGGATTTTTTGTGAAATTTTGATTTTTTTCCGAAATGCTTCAAAATTTAGGTATGACAACATAACACGTATCTGACAAAGATAAGAAGCTTCACGGGCAAGAAAAATGAATTTACGCGAGTTTTGATGAAAATTGCCGTTTTTGGTAAAAAGCAAAGGCTAACCCCTTTGGATTTTGTTCTGAAATTTTGATTTTTTTCTGAAATGCTTCAAAATTTAGGTATGACGAGATAACACGTATCAGACAAAGATAAGAAGCCTCATGAGTGAGAAAAATGAATTTACAGTGAGTTTTGATTCACGGGCGAGAAAAATGAATTTACGACGAGTGTTGATGAAAATTGTCATTTTTGGTAGAAAAGCAAAGGCTAACCCCTTTGGATTTTTTGTGAAATTTTGACTTTTTTCCGAAATGCTTCAAAATTTAGGTATGACAACATAACACGTATCTGACAAAAATAAGAAGCTTCACAGGCGAGAAAAATGAATTTACGATGAATTTTGATGAAAATTGCCGTTTTTGAGAAAAATCAAAGGCTAACCCCTTTGGATTTTGTTCTGAAATTTTGATTTTTTCTGAAATGCTTCAAAATTTAGGTATGACAAGATAACACGTATCAGACAAAGATAAGAAGCCTCATGGGCGAGAAAAATGAATTTACAGTGAGTTTTGATTCACGGGTGAGAAAAATGAATTTACGGCGAGTGTTGATGAAAATTATAGTTTTTAGTAGAAAAGCAAAGGCTAACCCCTTTGGATTTTTTGTGAAATTTGACTTTTTCCGAAATGCTTCGAAATTTAGGTATGACAACATAACACGTATCTAACAAAAATAAGAAGCTTCACAGGCGAGAAAAATGAATTTACGATGAATTTTGATGAAAATTGCCGTTTTTGAGAAAAAGCAAAGGCTTACCCCTTTGGATTTTTTGTGAAATTTTTATTTTTTCCCAGATGTTTGAAAATTTTGGTATGACAATAAAACGCGTATCTGACAAAGATAAGAAGTGTCACGGGCGAGAAAAATGAATTTACGACGAGTTTTGATGGAACATGTCATTTTTGGTAAAAACAAAGGCTAACCCCCTTTGGATTTTTTGTGAAATTTTGATTTTTTCAAAAATGCTTCAAAATTTAGGTATGAAAATATAACGTGTATATGACAAAGATAAGAAGCTTCATCAGCAAGAAAAATGAATTTACGGCGAGTTTTGATTCACGGGCGAGAAAAATGATTTTACGACGAGTGTTGATGAAAATTGTCGTTTTGGTAGAAAAGCAAAGGCTAACCCCTTTGGATTTTTTTGTGAAATTTTGATTTTTTCGAAATGCTTCAAAATTTAGGTATGACAATAAAACACGTAACTGACAAAGACAAGATGCTTCACGGGCGAGAAAAATGAATTTGCGACGAATTTTGATGAAAATTGCCGTTTTTGAGAAAAATCAAAGGCTAACCCCTTTGGATTTTTTGTGAAATTTTGATTTTTTCCGAAATGCTTAAAAATTTTGGTATGACAATATAAGGCAAATCTGACAAAGATAAGAAGCTTCACATGCGAGAAAAATGAATTTACGACGAGTTTTGATGGAACTTGTCGTGTTTGGTAAAAAAAACAAAGGCTAACCCCTTTGGATTTTTTGTGAAATTTTGATTTTTTTTCCGAAATGCTTCAAAATTTAAGTATGACAACATAACACGTATCTGACTAATATAAGAAGCTTCACGGGCGAGAAAAATGAATTTACGCGAGTTTTGATGAAAATTGCCATTTTTGGTAAAAAGCAAAGGCTAACCCCTTTGGATTTTGTTCTGAAAATTTGATTTTTTTTCTGAAATGCTTCAAAATTTAGGTATGACAAGATAACAGGTATCAGACAAAGATAAGAAGCCTCATGGGTGAGAAAAATGAATTTACAGTGAGTTTTGATTCACGGGCGAGAAAAATGAATTTACGGCGAGTGTTGATGAAAATTGTCATTTTTGGTAGAAAAGCAAAGGCTAACCCCTTTGGATTTTTTGGTGAAATTTTGTTTTTTTCTAAAATGCTTCAAAATTTAGTTATGATAATATAACACGTATCTGACAAATATAAGAAGCTTCATGGGCGAGAAAAATGAATTTACGATGAGTTTTGATGGAACTTGTCTTTTTTGGTAAAAAGCAAAGGCTCCCTTTGGATTTTGTTCTGAAATTTTGATTTTTTCTGAAATGCTTCAAAATTTTGGTATGACAAGATATCGCATATCTAACAAAGATAAGAAGCCTCATGGGCAAGAAAAATGAATTTACATTGAGTTTTGATTCAAGGGAGAGAAAAATGAATTTACGGCGAGTGTTGATGAAAATTGTCGTTTTTGGTAGAAAAGCAAAGGCTAACCCCTTTGGATTTTTTTGTGAAATTTTGATTTTTTTCTGAAATGCTTCAAAATTTAGGTATGACAAGATAACGCGTATCTCACAAAGATAAGAAGCCTCATGGGCGAGAAAAATGAATTTACATTGAGTTTTGATTCACGGACGACAAAAATAAATTTACGGCGATTGTTAATGAAAATTGTCATTTTTGGTAGAAAAGCAAAGGCTAACCCCTTCGGATTTTTTTTGTGAATTTTTGATTTTTTACGAAATGCTTCAAAATTTTGTTATGACAATATAACACGTAACTGACAAAGATAAGAAGCTTCACGGGCGAGAAAAATGAATTTACGATGAATTTTGATGAAAATTGCCGTTTTTGAGAAAAATTAAAGGTTAACCCCTTTGGATTTTTTGTGAAATTTTGATTTTTCTGAAATGCTTAAAAATTTTGGTATGACAATATAACGCAAATCTGACAAAGATAAGAAGCTTCACAGGCGAGAAAAATAAATTTACGACGAGTTTTGATGGAACTTGTCGTTTTTGGTAAAAAAAACAAAGGCTAACCCCTTTGAATTTTTTGTGAAATTTTTATTTTTTCCGAAATCCTTAAAAATTATGGTATGACAATATAACGCAAATCTGACAAAGATAAGAAGCTTCACAGGCGAGAAAAATGAATTTACGATGAGTTTTGATGGAACTTGTCATATTTGGTAAAAAACCAAAGGGTAACCCCTTTGGATTTTTTGTGAAATTTTGATTTTTTTCTGAAATGCTTCAAAATTTAGATATGACAACATAACACGTATCTAACAAAGATGAGAAGCTTCACGGGAGAGAAAAATGAATTTACGACGAGTTTTGATGAAAATTGCCATTTTGGTAAAAAGCAAAGACTAACCCCTTTGGATTTTGTTCTAAAATTTTGATTTTTCTGAAATGCTTCAAAATTTAGGTATGACAAGATAACGCGTATCTGACAAAGATAAGAAGCCTCATGGGCGAGAAAAATGAATTTACAGTGAGTTTTGATTCACGCGCAGGAAAAATGAATTTACGGCGAGTGTTGATGAAAATTGTCGTCTTTGGTAGAAAAGCGAAGGCTAACCCCTTTGGATTTTTTGGTGAAATTTTGTTTTTTCTGGAAATGCTTCAAAATTTAGGTATGACATTATAACACGTATCTGACAAACATAAGAAGCTTCATGGGCGAGAAAAATGAATTTACGATGAGTTTTGATGGAACTTGTCGTGTTTGGTAAAAAAACAAAGCCTAACCCCTTTGGATTTTTTGTGAAATTTTGATTTTTTTCCGAAATGCTTCAAAATTTAGGTATGACAACATATCATGTATCTGACAAAGATAAGAAGCTTCACGGGTGAGAAAAATTAATTTACGACGAGTTTTGATGAAAATTGCCATTTTTGGTAAAAAGCAAAGGCTAACCCCTTTGAATTTTGTTCTGAAATTTTGATTTTTTTCTGAAATGCTTCAAAATTTAGGTATGACAAGATAACGCGTATCTGACAAAGATAAGAAGCCTCATGGGTGAGAAAAATGAATTTACAGTGAGTTTTGATTCACGGGCGGGAAAAATGAATTTACGGCGAGTGTTGATGAAAATTGTCGTTTTTGGTAGAAAAACAAAGGCTAACCCCTTTGGATTTTTTTGTGAAATTTTGATTTTTTTTTAAAATGCTTCAAAATTTAGGTATGACAATAAAACACGTAACTGACAAAGATAAGAAGCTTCACGGGCGAGAAAAATGAATTTGTGACGAATTTTGATGAAAATTGCCATTTTTGAGAAAAATCAAATGCTAACCCCTTTGGATTTTTTGTGAAATTTTGATTTTTTCCGAAATGCTTAAAAATTTTGGTATGACAATATAAGGCAAATCTGACAAAGATAAGAAGCTTCACATGCGAGAAAAATGAATTTACGACGAGTTTTGATGGAACTTGTCGTGTTTGGTAAAAAAACAAAGGCTAACCCCTTTGGATTTTTTGTGAAATTTTGATTTTTTTTCCGAAATGCTTCAAAATTTAGGTATGACAACATAACACGTATCTGACAAAGATAAGAAGCTTCACGGGCGAGAAAAATGAATTTACGCGAGTTTTGATGAAAATTGCCGTTTTTGGTAAAAAGCAAAGGCTAACCCCTTTGGATTTTGTTTTGAAATTTTGATTTTTTTTCTGAAATGCTTCAAAATTTAGGTATGACAAGATAACACGTATCAGACAAAGATAAGAAGCCTCATGGGCGAGAAAAATGAATTTACAGTGAGTTTTGATTCACGGACGAGAAAAATGAATTTACGGCGAGTGTTGATGAAAATTGTCGTTTTTGGTAGAAAAGCAAAGGCTAACCCCTTTGGATTTTTTTGTGAAATTTTGACTTTTTTCCGAAATGCTTCAAAATTTAGGTATGATAATATAACACGTATCTAACAAATATAAGAAGCTTCATGGGCGAGAAAAATGAATTTACGATGAGTTTTGATGGAACTTGTCATTTTTGGTAAAAAGCAAAGGCTCCCTTTGGATTTTGTTCTGAAATTTTGA
Source organism: Neostapfia colusana (assembly GCA_030760725.1). Lineage (NCBI taxonomy): Eukaryota > Viridiplantae > Streptophyta > Magnoliopsida > Poales > Poaceae > Neostapfia > Neostapfia colusana. The sequence continues at coordinate 126,944 of JASWHV010000191.1, forward strand.
TTTTTTTCTGAAATGCTTCAAAATTTTGGTATGACAAGATATCGCATATCTAACAAAGATAAGAAGCCTCATGGGCAAGAAAAATGAATTTACATTGAGTTTTGATTCAAGGGAGAGAAAAATGAATTTACGGCGAGTGTTGATGAAAATTGTCGTTTTTGGTAGAAAAGCAAAGGCTAACCCCTTTGGATTTTTTTGTGAAATTTTGATTTTTTTCTGAAATGCTTCAAAATTTAGGTATGACAAGATAACGCGTATCTCACAAAGATAAGAAGCCTCATGGGCGAGAAAAATGAATTTACATTGAGTTTTGATTCACGGACGAGAAAAATAAATTTACGGCGATTGTTAATGAAAATTGTCATTTTTGGTAGAAAAGCAAAGGCTAACCCCTTCGGATTTTTTTGTGAAATTTTGATTTTTTACGAAATGCTTCAAAATTTTGTTATGACAATATAACACGTAACTGACAAAGATAAGAAGCTTCACGGGCGAGAAAAATGAATTTACGATGAATTTTGATGAAAATTGCCGTTTTTGAGAAAAATTAAAGGCTAACCCCTTTGGATTTTTTGTGAAATTTTGATTTTTCTGAAATGCTTAAAAATTTTGGTATGACAATATAACGCAAATCTGACAAAGATAAGAAGCTTCACAGGCGAGAAAAATAAATTTACGACGAGTTTTGATGGAACTTGTCGTTTTTGGTAAAAAAAACAAAGGCTAACCCCTTTGAATTTTTTGTGAAATTTTTATTTTTTCCGAAATCCTTAAAAATTATGGTATGACAATATAACGCAAATCTGACAAAGATAAGAAGCTTCACAGGCGAGAAAATGAATTTACAATGAGTTTTGATGGAACTTGTCATATTTGGTAAAAAAACAAAGGGTAACCCCTTTGGATTTTTTGTGAAATTTTGATTTTTTTCTGAAATGCTTCAAAATTTAGATATGACAACATAACACGTATCTAACAAAGATGAGAAGCTTCACGGGAGAGAAAAATGAATTTACGACGAGTTTTGATGAAAATTGCCATTTTGGTAAAAAGCAAAGACTAACCCCTTTGGATTTTGTTCTAAAATTTTGATTTTTCTGAAATGCTTCAAAATTTAGGTATGACAAGATAACGCGTATCTGACAAAGATAAGAAGCCTCATGGGCGAGAAAAATGAATTTACAGTGAGTTTTGATTCACGCGCAGGAAAAATGAATTTACGGCGAGTGTTGATGAAAATTGTCGTCTTTGGTAGAAAAGCGAAGGCTAACCCCTTTGGATTTTTTGGTGAAATTTTGTTTTTTCTGGAAATGCTTCAAAATTTAGGTATGACATTATAACACGTATCTGACAAACATAAGAAGCTTCATGGGCGAGAAAAATGAATTTACGATGAGTTTTGATGGAACTTGTCGTGTTTGGTAAAAAAACAAAGCCTAACCCCTTTGGATTTTTTGTGAAATTTTGATTTTTTTCCGAAATGCTTCAAAATTTAGGTATGACAACATATCATGTATCTGACAAAGATAAGAAGCTTCACGGGTGAGAAAAATTAATTTACGACGAGTTTTGATGAAAATTGCCATTTTTGGTAAAAAGCAAAGGCTAACCCCTTTGAATTTTGTTCTGAAATTTTGATTTTTTTCTGAAATGCTTCAAAATTTAGGTATGACAAGATAACGCGTATCTGACAAAGATAAGAAGCCTCATGGGTGAGAAAAATGAATTTACAGTGAGTTTTGATTCACGGGCGGGAAAAATGAATTTACAGCGAGTGTTGATGAAAATTGTCGTTTTTGGTAGAAAAACAAAGGCTAACCCCTTTGGATTTTTTTGTGAAATTTTGATTTTTTTTTAAAATGCTTCAAAATTTAGGTATGACAATAAAACACGTAACTGACAAAGATAAGAAGCTTCACGGGCGAGAAAAATGAATTTGTGACGAATTTTGATGAAAATTGCCATTTTTGAGAAAAATCAAATGCTAACCCCTTTGGATTTTTTGTGAAATTTGATTTTTTCCGAAATGCTTAAAAATTTGGTATGACAATATAAGGCAAATCTGACAAAGATAAGAAGCTTCACATGCGAGAAAAATGAATTTACGACGAGTTTTGATGGAACTTGTCGTGTTTGGTAAAAAAACAAAGGCTAACCCCTTTGGATTTTTTGTGAAATTTTGATTTTTTTTCCGAAATGCTTCAAAAATTTAGGTATGACAACATAACACGTATCTGACAAAGATAAGAAGCTTCACGGGCGAGAAAAATGAATTTACGCGAGTTTTGATGAAAATTGCCGTTTTTGGTAAAAAGCAAAGGCTAACCCCTTTGGATTTTGTTTTGAAATTTTGATTTTTTTCTGAAATGCTTCAAAATTTAGGTATGACAAGATAACACGTATCAGACAAAGATAAGAAGCCTCATGGGCGAGAAAAATGAATTTACAGTGAGTTTTTGATTCACGGACGAGAAAAATGAATTTACGGCGAGTGTTGATGAAAATTGTCGTTTTTGGTAGAAAAGCAAAGGCTAACCCCTTTGGATTTTTTTGTGAAATTTTGACTTTTTTCCGAAATGCTTCAAAATTTAGGTATGATAATATAACACGTATCTAACAAATATAGAAGCTTCATGGGCGAGAAAAATGAATTTACGATGAGTTTTGATGGAACTTGTCATTTTTGGTAAAAAGCAAAGGCTCCCTTTGGATTTTGTTCTGAAATTTTGATTTTTTTCTGAAATGCTTCAAAATTTTGGTATGACAAGATAACGCATATCTAACAAAGATAAGAAGCCTCATGGGCGAGAAAAATGAATTTACATTGAGTTTTGATTCACGCGCAGGAAAAATGAATTTACGGCGAGTGTTGATGAAAATTGTCGTCTTTGGTAGAAAAGCGAAGGCTAACCCCTTTGGATTTTTTGGTGAAATTTTGTTTTTTCTGGAAATGCTTCAAAATTTAGGTATGACATTATAACACGTATCTGACAAACATAAGAAGCTTCATGGGCGAGAAAAATGAATTTACGATGAGTTTTGATGGAACTTGTCGTGTTTGGTAAAAAAACAAAGCCTAACCCCTTTGGATTTTTTGTGAAATTTTGATTTTTTTCCGAAATGCTTCAAAATTTAGGTATGACAACATATCATGTATCTGACAAAGATAAGAAGCTTCACGGGTGAGAAAAATTAATTTACGACGAGTTTTGATGAAAATTGCCATTTTTGGTAAAAAGCAAAGGCTAACCCCTTTGAATTTTGTTCTGAAATTTTGATTTTTTTCTGAAATGCTTTAAAATTTAGGTATGACAAGATAACGCGTATCTGACAAAGATAAGAAGCCTCATGGGTGAGAAAATGAATTTACAGTGAGTTTTGATTCACGGGCGGGAAAAATGAATTTACGGCGAGTGTTGATGAAAATTGTCGTTTTTGGTAGAAAAACAAAGGCTAACCCCTTTGGATTTTTTTGTGAAATTTTGATTTTTTTTAAAATGCTTCAAAATTTAGTTATGACAATAAAACACGTAACTAACAAAGATAAGAAGCTTCACGGGCGAGAAAAATGAATTTGTGACGAATTTTGATGAAAATTGCCATTTTTGAGAAAAATCAAATGCTAACCCCTTTGGATTTTTTGTGAAATTTTGATTTTTTCCGAAATGCTTAAAAATTTTGGTATGACAATATAAGGCAAATCTGACAAAGATAAGAAGCTTCACATGCGAGAAAAATGAATTTACGACGAGTTTTGATGGAACTTGTCGTGTTTGGTAAAAAAACAAAGGCTAACCCCTTTGGATTTTTTGTGAAATTTTGATTTTTTTCCGAAATGCTTCAAAATTTAGGTATGACAACATAACACGTATCTGACAAAGATAAGAAGCTTCACGGGCGAGAAAAATGAATTTACGCGAGTTTTGATGAAAATTGCCGTTTTTGGTAAAAAGCAAAGGCTAACCCCTTTGGATTTTGTTTTGAAATTTTGATTTTTTTCTGAAATGCTTCAAAATTTAGGTATGACAAGATAACACGTATCAGACAAAGATAAGAAGCCTCATGGGCGAGAAAAATGAATTTACAGTGAGTTTTGATTCACGGACGAGAAAAATGAATTTACGGCGAGTGTTGATGAAAATTGTCGTTTTTGGTAGAAAAGCAAAGGCTAACCCCTTTGGATTTTTTTGTGAAATTTTGACTTTTTTCTGAAATGCTTCAAAATTTAGGTATAATAATATAACACGTATCTAACAAATATAAGAAGCTTCATGGGCGAGAAAAATGAATTTACGATGAGTTTTGATGGAACTTGTCATTTTTGGTAAAAAGCAAAGGCTCCCTTTGGATTTTGTTCTGAAATTTTGATTTTTTTCTGAAATGCTTCAAAATTTTGGTATGACAAGATAACGCATATCTAACAAAGATAAGAAGCCTCATGGGCGAGAAAAATGAATTTACATTGAGTTTTGATTCACGGGAGAGAAAAATGAATTTACGGCGAGTGTTGATGAAAATTGTCGTTTTTGGTAGAAAAGCAAAGGCTAACCCCTTTGGATTTTTTTGTGAAATTTTGATTTTTTTTCTGAAATGCTTCAAAATTTAGGTATGACAAGATAACGCGTATCTCACAAAGATAAGAAGCCTCATGGGCGAGAAAAATGAATTTACGACGAGTTTTGATGGAACTTCTCATTTTTGGTAAAAAGCAAAGGCTAACCCCTTTGTATTTTGTTCTGAAATTTTGATTTTTTTATGAAATGCTTCAAAATTTAGGTATGACAAGATAACGCGTATCTGACAATGATAAGAAGCCTCATGGGCAAGAAAAATGAATTTACAGTGAGTTTTGATTCACGGGCGATAAAAATGAATTTACGGTGAGTGTTGATGAAAATTGTCATTTCTTGTAGAAAAGCAAAGGCTAACCCCTTTGGATTTTTTGATGAAATTTTGTTTTTTTTGAAATGCTTCAAAATTTAGGTATGACAATATAACACGTATCTGACAAAAATAAGAAGCTTCACGGGTGAGAAAAATGAATTTACGATGAATTTTGATGAAAATTACTGTTTTTGAGAAAAAGCAAAGGCTAACCCCTTTGGATTTTTTGTGAAATTTTGATTTTTTCCAAAATGCTTCAAAATTTTGGTATGACAATATAACACGTATCTGACAAAGATAAGAAGCGCCACGAGCGAGAAAAAATGAATTTACGACGAGTTTTGATGGAACTTGTCATTTTTGGTAAAAAAATACAATGGCTAACCCCTTTGGATTTTGTTCTAAAATTTTAATTTTTTTCTGAAATGCTTCAAAATGTAGGTATGACAAGATAACGCGTATCTGACAAAGATAAGAAGCCTTATGGGTGAGAAAAATGAATTTACATTGAGTTTTGATTCATGGGCGAGAAAAATAAATTTACGGCGAGTGTATAAGAAAATTGTCATTTTTTGTAGAAAAGCAAAGGCTAACCCCTTTGGATTTTTTGAGAAATTTTGATTTTTTTCTGAAATGCTAAAAAATTTTGGTATGACAATATAACGCAAATCTGACAAAGATAAGAAGCTTCACAGGCGAGAAAAATGAATTTACGACAAGTTTTGATGGAACTTGTCATTTTTGGTAAAAAACAAAGAGTAACCCCTTTGGATTTTTTGTGAAATTTTGATTTTTTTCTGTAATGCTTCAAAATTTAGGTATGACAACATAACACGTATCTGATAAAGATATGAAGCTTCACGGGCGAGAAAAATGAATTTATGACAAGTTTTGAAAAATTGCCATTTTGGTAAAAAGCAAAGGCTAACCCCTTTGGATTTTGTTCTAAAATTTTGATTTTTCTGAAATGCTTCAAAATTTAGGTATGACAAGATAACGCATATCTGACAAAGATAAGAAGCCTCATGGGCGAGAAAAATGAATTTACAGTGAGTTTTGATTCACGCGCAGGAAAAATGAATTTACGGCGAGTGTTGATGAAAATTGTCGTCTTTGGTAGAAAAGCGAAGGCTAACCCCTTTGGATTTTTTGGTGAAATTTTGTTTTTTCTGAAAATGCTTCAAAATTTAGGTATGACAATATAACACGTATCTGACAAACATAAGAAGCTTCATGGGCGAGAAAAATGAATTTACGATGAATTTTAATGAAAATTGCCGTTTTTGAGAAAAATCAAAGGCTAACCCCTTTCGATTTTTTGTGAAATTTTGATTTTTTTCCGAAATGCTTAAAAATTTTGGTATGACAATATAACGCAAATCTGACAAAGATAAGAAGCTTTACAGGCGAGAAAAATGAATTTACGACGAGTTTTGATGGAACTTGTCGTTTTTGGTAAAAATACAAAGGCTAACCCCTTTGGATTTTTGTGAAATTTTGATTTTTTTCCGAAATGCTTCAAAATTTAGGTATGACAACATAACACGTATTTGACAAAGATAAGAAGATTCATGGGTGAGAAAAATTAATTTACGATGAGTTTTGATGAAAATTGCCATTTTTGGTAAAAAGCAAAGGCTAACCCCTTTGGATTTTGTTCTGAAATTTTGATTTTTTTTCTGAAATGCTTCAAGATTTAGGTATGACAAGATAACGCGTATCTGACAAAGATAAGAAGCCTCATGGGCGAGAAAAATGAATTTACAGTGAGTTTTGATTCACGGGCGAGAAAAATGAATTTACGGAGAGTGTTGATGAAAATTGTCATTTTTGGTAGAAAAGCAAAGGCTAACCCCTTTGGATTTTTTGGTGAAATTTTGTATTTTTCTGAAATGCTTCAAAATTTAGGTATGACAATATAACACGTATATGACAAAAATAAGAAGCTTCATGGGTGAGAAAAATTATTTTACGACGAGTTTTGATGAAAATTGCCATTTTTGGTAAAAAGCAAAGGCTCCCTTTGGATTTTGTTCTGAAATTTTGATTTTTTTTGAAATGCTTCAAAATTTTGGTATGACAAGATAACGCATATCTAACAAAGATAAGAAGCCTCATGGGCGAGAAAAATGAATTTACATTGAGTTTTTCATTCACGGGCGAGAAAAATGAATTTACGGCGAGTGTTGATGAAAATTGTCGTTTTTGGTAGAAAAGCAAAGGCTAACCCCTTTGGATTTTTTTGTGAAATTTTGATTTTTTTCCGAAATGCTTCAAAATTTAGGTATGACAATATAACACGTAACTGACAAAGATAAGAAGCTTCACGGGCGAGAAAAATGAATTTACGATGAATTTTAATGAAAATTGCCGTTTCTGAGAAAAACCAAAGGCTAACCCCTTTCGATTTTTGTGAAATTTTGATTTTTTCCGAAATGCTTAAAAATTTTGGTATGACAATATAACGCAAATCTGACAAAGATAAGAAGCTTTACAGGCGAGAAAAATGAATTTACGACGAGTGTTGATGAAAATTGTCGTTTTTGGTAGAAAAGCAAAGGCTAACCCCTTTGGATTTTTTTGTGAAATTTTGATTTTTTTCCGAAATGCTTCAAAATTTAGGTATGACAATATAACACGTAAGTGACAAAGATAAGAAGCTTCACGGGCGAGAAAAAATGAATTTACGACGAGTTTTGATGAAAATTGCCATTTTTTGTAAAAAGCAAAGGCTAACCCCTTTGGATTTTGTTCTGAAATTTTGATTTTTTTCTTAAATGCTTCAAAATTTAGGTATGACAAGATAACGCGTATCTGACAAAGATAAGAAGCCTCATGGGCGAGAAAAATGAATTTACAGTGAGTTTTGATTCACGTGCAGGAAAAATGAATTTACGACGAGTGTTGATGAAAATTATCGTTTTTGGTTGAAAACCAAAGGCTAACCCCTTTGGATTTTTTGGTGAAATTTTGTTTTTTTTCAGAAATGCTTCAAAATTTAGGTATGCCAATATAACACGTATATGACAAAAATAAGAAGCTTCATGGGTGAGAAAAAATTAATTTACGACGAGTTTTGATGAAAATTGCCATTTTTGGTAAAAAGCAAAGGCTAACCCCTTTGGATTTTGTTATGAAATTTTGATTTTTTCTGAAATTCTTCAAAATTTAGGTATGACAAGATAACGAGTATCTGACAAAAATAAGGAGCTTCATGGGTGAGAAAAATGAATTTACGATGAATTTTGATGAAAATTGTTGTTTTTTGAGAAAAAGCAAAGGCTAACCCCTTTGGATTTTTTGTGAAATTTTGATTTTTTCCAAAATGCTTCAAAATTTTGGTATGACAATATAACGCGTATCTGACAAAGATAAGAAGCGCCAAGGGCGAGAAAAATGAATTTACAGTGAGTTTTGATGGAACTTGTCATTTTGGTAAAAAAACAAAGACTAACCCCTTTGGATTTTGTTCTGAAATTTTGATTTTTTTCTGAAATGGTTCAAAATTTAGGTATGACTAGATAACGCATATATGACAAAGATAAGAAGCCTCATGGGCGAGAAAAATGAATTTACATTGAGTTTTGATTCACGGGCCAGAAAAATGAATTTACGGCGAGTGTTGATAAAAATTGTCGTTTTTGGTAGAAAAGCAAAGGCTAACCCCTTTGGATTTTTTGGTGAAATTTTGATTTTTTCCGAAATGCATTAAAATTTAGGTATGACAATATAACACGTATCTGACAAAAATAAGAAGCTTCATGGGTGAGAAAAATGAATTTACGATGAATTTTGTTGAAAATTGCCGTTTTTGAGAAAAAGCAAAGGCTAACCCTTTTGGATTTTTTGTGAAATTTTGATTTTTTCCAAAATGCTTCAAAATTTTGGTATGACAATATAACGCGTATCTGACAAAGATAAGAAGCGCCACGGGCGAGAAAAATGAATTTACGACGAGTTTTGATGGAACTTGTCATTTTTGGTAAAAAAACAAAGGCTAACCCCTTTGGATTTTGTTTTAAATTTTGATTTTTTTCCGAAATGCTTCAAAGTTTAGGTATGACAAGATAACGCGTATCTGACAAAGATAAGAAGCCTCATGGGCGAGAAAAATGAATTTACAGTGAGTTTTGATTCACGTGCAGGAAAAATGAATTTACGACGAGTGTTGATGAAAATTGTCGTTTTTGGTTGAAAAGCAAAGGCTAACCCCTTTGGATTTTTTGGTGAAATTTTGTTTTTTTCTGAAATGCTTCAAAATTTAGGTATGACAATATAACACGTATCTGACAAATATAAGAAGCTTCATGGGCGAGAAAAATGAATTTACGATGAGTTTTGATGGAACTTGTCATTTTTGGTAAAAAGCAAAGGCTAACCCCTTTGGATTTTGTTCTGAAATTTTGATTTTTTTTCTGAAATGCTTCAAAATTTAGGTATGACAAGATAACGCGTATCTGACAATGATAAGAAGCCTCATGGGCAAGAAAAATGAATTTACAGTGAGTTTTGATTCACGGGCGATAAAAATGAATTTACGGTGAGTGTTGATGAAAATTGTCATTTCTGGTAGAAAAGCAAAGGCTAACCCCTTTGGATTTTTTGATGAAATTTTGTTTTTTTCTGAAATGCTTCAAAATTTAGGTATGACAATATAACATGTATCTGACAAAAATAAGAAGCTTCACGGGTGAGAAAAATGAATTTACGATGAATTTTGATGAAAATTACTGTTTTTGAGAAAAAGCAAAGGCTAACCCCTTTGGATTTTTTGTGAAATTTTGATTTTTTCCAAAATGCTTCAAAATTTTGGTATGACAATATAACGCGTATCTGACAAAGATAAGAAGCGCCACGGGCGAGAAAAAATGAATTTACGACGAGTTTTGATGGAACTTGTCATTTTTGGTAAAAAAATACAATGGCTAACCCCTTTGGATTTTGTTCTAAAATTTTAATTTTTTTTCTGAAATGCTTCAAAATGTAGGTATGACAAGATAACGCGTATCTGACAAAGATAAGAAGCCTTATGGGTGAGAAAAATGAATTTACATTGAGTTTTGATTCATGGGCGAGAAAAATGAATTTACGGCGAGTGTATATGAAAATTGTCATTTTTTGTAGAAAAGCAAAGGCTAACCCCTTTGGATTTTTTGTGAATTTTTGATTTTTTTTGAAATGCTAAAAAATTTATGTATGACAATATAACGCAAATCTGACAAAGATAAGAAGCTTCACAGGCGAGAAAAATGAATTTACGACAAGTTTTGATGGAACTTGTCATTTTTGGTAAAAAACAAAGAGTAACCCCTTTGGATTTTTTGTGAAATTTTGATTTTTTTTCTGTAATGCTTCAAAATTTAGGTATGACAACATAACACGTATCTGACAAAGATATGAAGCTTCACGGGCGAGAAAAATGAATTTATGACAAGTTTTGAAAAATTGCCATTTTGGTAAAAAGCAAAGGCTAACCCCTTTGGATTTTGTTCTAAAATTTTGATTTTTCTAAAATGCTTCAAAATTTAGGTATGACAGGATAACGCATATCTGACAAAGATAAGAAGCCTCATGGGCGAGAAAAATGAATTTACAGTGAGTTTTGATTCACGCGCAGGAAAAATGAATTTACGGCGAGTGTTGATGAAAATTGTCGTCTTTGGTAGAAAAGCGAAGGCTAACCCCTTTGGATTTTTTGGTGAAATTTTGTTTTTTCTGGAAATGCTTCAAAATTTAGGTATGACAATATAACACGTATCTGACAAACATAAGAAGCTTCATGGGCGAGAAAAATGAATTTACGATGAATTTTAATGAAAATTGCCGTTTTGAGAAAAATCAAAGGCTAACCCCTTTCGATTTTTTGTGAAATTTTTATTTTTTTCCGAAATGCTTAAAAATTTTGGTATGACAATATAACGCAAATCTGACAAAGATAAGAAGCTTTACAGGCGAGAAAAATGAATTTACGACGAGTTTTGATGGAACTTGTCGTTTTTGGTAAAAATACAAAGGCTAACCCCTTTGGATTTTTTGTGAAATTTTGATTTTTTTCCGAAATGCTTCAAAATTTAGGTATGACAACATAACACGTATTTGACAAAGATAAGAAGATTTATGGGTGAGAAAAATTAATTTACGATGAGTTTTGATGAAAATTGCCATTTTTGGTAAAAAGCAAAGGCTAACCCCTTTGGATTTTGTTCTGAAATTTTGATTTTTTTTCTGAAATGCTTCAAGATTTAGGTATGACAAGATAACGCGTATCTGACAAAGATAAGAAGCCTCATGGGCGAGAAAAATGAATTTACAGTGAGTTTTGATTCACGGGCGAGAAAAATGAATTTACGGAGAGTGTTGATGAAAATTGTCATTTTTGGTAGAAAAGCAAAGGCTAACCCCTTTGGATTTTTTGGTGAAATTTTGTATTTTTCTGAAATGCTTCAAAATTTAGGTATGACAATATAACACGTATATGACAAAAATAAGAAGCTTCATGGGTGAGAAAAATTAATTTACGACGAGTTTTGATGAAAATTGCCATTTTTGGTAAAAAGCAAAGGCTCCCTTTGGATTTTGTTCTGAAATTTTGATTTTTTCTGAAATGCTTCAAAATTTTGGTATGACAAGATAACGCATATCTAACAAAGATAAGAAACCTCATGGGCGAGAAAAATGAATTTACATTGAGTTTTTCATTCACGGGCGAGAAAAATGAATTTACGGCGAGTGTTGATGAAAATTGTTGTTTTTGGTAGAAAAGCAAAGGCTAACCCCTTTGGATTTTTTTGTGAAATTTTGATTTTTTTCCGAAATGCTTCAAAATTTAGGTATGACAATATAACACGTAACTGACAAAGATAAGAAGCTTCACGGGCGAGAAAAATGAATTTACGATGAATTTTAATGAAAATTGCCGTTTTTGAGAAAAACCAAAGGCTAACCCCTTTCGATTTTTGTGAAATTTTGATTTTTTCCGAAATGCTTAAAAATTTTGGTATGACAATATAACGCAAATCTGACAAAGATAAGAAGCTTTACAGGCGAGAAAAATGAATTTACGACGAGTGTTGATGAAAATTGTCGTTTTTGGTAGAAAAGCAAAGGCTAACCCCTTTGGATTTTTTTGTGAAATTTTGATTTTTTCCGAAATGCTTCAAAATTTAGGTATGACAATATAACACGTAACTGACAAAGATAAGAAGCTTCACGGGTGAGAAAAAATGAATTTACGACGAGTTTTGATGAAAATTGCCATTTTTGGTAAAAAGCAAAGGCTAACCCCTTTGGATTTTGTTCTGAAATTTTGATTTTTTTCTTAAATGCTTCAAAATTTAGGTATGACAAGATAACGCGTATCTGACAAAGATAAGAAGCCTCATGGGCGAGAAAAATGAATTTACAGTGAGTTTTGATTCACGTGCAGGAAAAATGAATTTACGACGAGTGTTGATGAAAATTATCGTTTTTGGTTGAAAACCAAAGGCTAACCCCTTTGGATTTTTTGGTGAAATTTTTTTTTTCAGAAATGCTTCAAAATTTAGGTATGACAATATAACACGTATATGATAAAAATAAGAAGCTTCATGGGTGAGAAAAAATTAATTTACGACGAGTTTTGATGAAAATTGCCATTTTTGGTAAAAAGCAAAGGCTAACCCCTTTGGATTTTGTTATGAAATTTTGATTTTTTCTGAAATTCTTCAAAATTTAGGTATGACAAGATAACGAGTATCTGACAAAAATAAGGAGCTTCATGGGTGAGAAAAATGAATTTACGATGAATTTTGATGAAAATTGTTGTTTTTTGAGAAAAAGCAAAGGCTAACCCCTTTGGATTTTTTGTGAAATTTTGATTTTTTCCAAAATGCTTCAAAATTTTGGTATGACAATATAACCCGTATCTGACAAAGATAAGAAGCGCCACGGGCGAGAAAAATGAATTTACAGTGAGTTTTGATGGAACTTGTCATTTTGGTAAAAAAACAAAGACTAACCCCTTTGGATTTTGTTCTGAAATTTTGATTTTTTTCTGAAATGGTTCAAAATTTAGGTATGACTAGATAACGCATATCTGACAAAGATAAGAAGCCTCATGGGCGAGAAAAATGAATTTACATTGAGTTTTGATTCACGGGCCAGAAAAATGAATTTACGGCGAGTGTTGATAAAAATTGTCGTTTTTGGTAGAAAAGCAAAGGCTAACCCCTTTGGATTTTTTGGTGAAATTTTGATTTTTTTTCTGAAATGCATTAAAATTTAGGTATGACAATATAACACGTATCTGACAAAAATAAGAAGCTTCATGGGTGAGAAAAATGAATTTACGATGAATTTTGATGAAAATTGCTGTTTTTGAGAAAAAGCAAAGGCTAACCCCTTTGGATTTTTTGTGAAATTTTGTTTTTTTCCAAAATGCTTCAAAATTTTGGTATCACAATATAACGCGTATCTGACAAAGATAAGAAGCGCCATGGGCGAGAAAAATGAATTTACGACGAGTTTTGATGGAACTTGTCATTTTTGGTAAAAAAACAAAGGCTAACCCCTTTGGATTTTGTTCTAAAATTTTGATTTTTTTCCGAAATGCTTCAAAGTTTAGGTATGACAAGATAACGCGTATCTGACAAAGATAAGAAGCCTCATGGGCGAGAAAAATGAATTTACAGTTAGTTTTGATTCACGTGCAGGAAAAATGAATTTACGACGAGTGTTGATGAAAATTGTCGTTTTTGGTTGAAAAGCAAAGGCTAACCCCTTTGGATTTTTTGGTGAAATTTTGTTTTTTTCTGAAATGCTTCAAAATTTAGGTATGACAATATAACACGTATCTGACAAATATAAGAAGCTTCATGGGCGAGAAAAATGAATTTACGATGAGTTTTGATGGAACTTGTCATTTTTGGTAAAAAGCAAAGGCTAACCCCTTTGGATTTTGTTCTGAAATTTTGATTTTTTTCTGAAATGCTTCAAAATTTAGGTATGACAAGATAACGCATATCTGACAAAGATAAGAAGCCTCATGGGCGAGAAAAAATGAATTTACGACGAGTTTTGATGGAACTTGTCATTTTTGGTAAAAAAACAAAGAGTAACCCCTTTGGATTTTTTGTGAAATTTTGATTTTTCTGTAATGCTTCAAAATTTAGGTATTACAACATAACACGTATCAGACAAAGATATGAAGCTTCACGGGCGAGAAAAATGAATTTATGACGAGTTTTGAAAAATTGCCATTTTGGTAAAAAGCAAAGGCTAACCCCTTTGGATTTGTTTCTGAAATTTTGATTTTTTTTGAAATGCTTCAAATTTAAGTATGACAAGATAACGCGTATCTGACAAAGATAAGAAGCCTCATAGGCGAGAAAAATGAATTTACAGTGAGTTTTGATTCACGGGCGGGAAAAATAAATTTACATTGAGTTTTTCATTCACGGGCGAGAAAAATGAATTTACGGCGAGTGTTGATGAAAATTGTCGTTTTTGGTAGAAAAGCAAAGGCTAACCCCTTTGGATTTTTTTGTGAAATTTTGATTTTTTTTCCGAAATGCTTCAAAATTTAGGTATGACAATATAACACGTAACTGACAAAGATAAGAAGCTTCACGGGTGAGAAAAATGAATTTATGACGAATTTTGATGAAAATTGCCGTTTTTAAGAAAAATCAAAGGCTAACCCCTTTGGATTTTTTGTGAAATTTTGATTTTTTCCGAAATGCTTCAAAATTTCGGTATGACAATGTAACGCGTATCTAACAAAGATAAGAAGCTTCACGGGCGAGAAAAATGAATTTACGACGAGTTTTGATGGAACTTGTCATTTTTGGTAAAAAAAACAAAGGCTAACCCCTTTGGATTTTGTTCTGAAATTTTGATTTTTTTTGAAATGCTTCAAAATTTTGGTATGACAAGATAACGCATATCTAACAAAGATAAGAAGCCTCATGGGCGAGAAAAATGAATTTACATTGAGTTTTTCATTCACGGGCGAGAAAAATGAATTTACGGCGAGTGTTGATGAAAATTGTCGTTTTTGGTAGAAAAGCAAAGGCTAACCCCTTTGGATTTTTTTGTGAAATTTTGATTTTTTTCCGAAATGCTTCAAAATTTAGGTATGACAATATAACACGTAACTGACAAAGATAAGAAGCTTCACGGGCGAGAAAAATGAATTTACGATGAATTTTAATGAAAATTGCCGTTTCTGAGAAAAACCAAAGGCTAACCCCTTTCGATTTTTGTGAAATTTTGATTTTTTCCGAAATGCTTAAAAATTTTGGTATGACAATATAACGCAAATCTGACAAAGATAAGAAGCTTTACAGGCGAGAAAAATGAATTTACGACGAGTGTTGATGAAAATTGTCGTTTTTGGTAGAAAAGCAAAGGCTAACCCCTTTGGATTTTTTTGTGAAATTTTGATTTTTTTCCGAAATGCTTCAAAATTTAGGTATGACAATATAACACGTAAGTGACAAAGATAAGAAGCTTCACGGGCGAGAAAAAATGAATTTACGACGAGTTTTGATGAAAATTGCCATTTTTTGTAAAAAGCAAAGGCTAACCCCTTTGGATTTTGTTCTGAAATTTTGATTTTTTTCTTAAATGCTTCAAAATTTAGGTATGACAAGATAACGCGTATCTGACAAAGATAAGAAGCCTCATGGGCGAGAAAAATGAATTTACAGTGAGTTTTGATTCACGTGCAGGAAAAATGAATTTACGACGAGTGTTGATGAAAATTATCGTTTTTGGTTGAAAACCAAAGGCTAACCCCTTTGGATTTTTTGGTGAAATTTTGTTTTTTTTCAGAAATGCTTCAAAATTTAGGTATGACAATATAACACGTATATGACAAAAATAAGAAGCTTCATGGGTGAGAAAAAATTAATTTACGACGAGTTTTGATGAAAATTGCCATTTTTGGTAAAAAGCAAAGGCTAACCCCTTTGGATTTTGTTATGAAATTTTGATTTTTTCTGAAATTCTTCAAAATTTAGGTATGACAAGATAACGAGTATCTGACAAAAATAAGGAGCTTCATGGGTGAGAAAAATGAATTTACGATGAATTTTGATGAAAATTGTTGTTTTTTGAGAAAAAGCAAAGGCTAACCCCTTTGGATTTTTTGTGAAATTTTGATTTTTTCCAAAATGCTTCAAAATTTTGGTATGACAATATAACGCGTATCTGACAAAGATAAGAAGCGCCAAGGGCGAGAAAAATGAATTTACAGTGAGTTTTGATGGAACTTGTCATTTTGGTAAAAAAACAAAGACTAACCCCTTTGGATTTTGTTCTGAAATTTTGATTTTTTTCTGAAATGGTTCAAAATTTAGGTATGACTAGATAACGCATATATGACAAAGATAAGAAGCCTCATGGGCGAGAAAA
The DNA here is from genome assembly GCA_030760725.1 of Neostapfia colusana. Classification (NCBI taxonomy): domain Eukaryota; kingdom Viridiplantae; phylum Streptophyta; class Magnoliopsida; order Poales; family Poaceae; genus Neostapfia; species Neostapfia colusana. The sequence continues at coordinate 143,222 of JASWHV010000191.1, forward strand.
ATGAATTTACATTGAGTTTTGATTCACGGGCCAGAAAAATGAATTTACGGCGAGTGTTGATAAAAATTGTCGTTTTTGGTAGAAAAGCAAAGGCTAACCCCTTTGGATTTTTTGGTGAAATTTTGATTTTTTCCGAAATGCATTAAAATTTAGGTATGACAATATAACACGTATCTGACAAAAATAAGAAGCTTCATGGGTGAGAAAAATGAATTTACGATGAATTTTGTTGAAAATTGCCGTTTTTGAGAAAAAGCAAAGGCTAACCCTTTTGGATTTTTTGTGAAATTTTGATTTTTTCCAAAATGCTTCAAAATTTTGGTATGACAATATAACGCGTATCTGACAAAGATAAGAAGCGCCACGGGCGAGAAAAATGAATTTACGACGAGTTTTGATGGAACTTGTCATTTTTGGTAAAAAAACAAAGGCTAACCCCTTTGGATTTTGTTTTAAATTTTGATTTTTTTCCGAAATGCTTCAAAGTTTAGGTATGACAAGATAACGCGTATCTGACAAAGATAAGAAGCCTCATGGGCGAGAAAAATGAATTTACAGTGAGTTTTGATTCACGTGCAGGAAAAATGAATTTACGACGAGTGTTGATGAAAATTGTCGTTTTTGGTTGAAAAGCAAAGGCTAACCCCTTTGGATTTTTTGGTGAAATTTTGTTTTTTTCTGAAATGCTTCAAAATTTAGGTATGACAATATAACACGTATCTGACAAATATAAGAAGCTTCATGGGCGAGAAAAATGAATTTACGATGAGTTTTGATGGAACTTGTCATTTTTGGTAAAAAGCAAAGGCTAACCCCTTTGGATTTTGTTCTGAAATTTTGATTTTTTTTCTGAAATGCTTCAAAATTTAGGTATGACAAGATAACGCGTATCTGACAATGATAAGAAGCCTCATGGGCAAGAAAAATGAATTTACAGTGAGTTTTGATTCACGGGCGATAAAAATGAATTTACGGTGAGTGTTGATGAAAATTGTCATTTCTGGTAGAAAAGCAAAGGCTAACCCCTTTGGATTTTTTGATGAAATTTTGTTTTTTTCTGAAATGCTTCAAAATTTAGGTATGACAATATAACATGTATCTGACAAAAATAAGAAGCTTCACGGGTGAGAAAAATGAATTTACGATGAATTTTGATGAAAATTACTGTTTTTGAGAAAAAGCAAAGGCTAACCCCTTTGGATTTTTTGTGAAATTTTGATTTTTTCCAAAATGCTTCAAAATTTTGGTATGACAATATAACGCGTATCTGACAAAGATAAGAAGCGCCACGGGCGAGAAAAAATGAATTTACGACGAGTTTTGATGGAACTTGTCATTTTTGGTAAAAAAATACAATGGCTAACCCCTTTGGATTTTGTTCTAAAATTTTAATTTTTTTTCTGAAATGCTTCAAAATGTAGGTATGACAAGATAACGCGTATCTGACAAAGATAAGAAGCCTTATGGGTGAGAAAAATGAATTTACATTGAGTTTTGATTCATGGGCGAGAAAAATGAATTTACGGCGAGTGTATATGAAAATTGTCATTTTTTGTAGAAAAGCAAAGGCTAACCCCTTTGGATTTTTTGTGAATTTTTGATTTTTTTCTGAAATGCTAAAAAATTTATGTATGACAATATAACGCAAATCTGACAAAGATAAGAAGCTTCACAGGCGAGAAAAATGAATTTACGACAAGTTTTGATGGAACTTGTCATTTTTGGTAAAAAACAAAGAGTAACCCCTTTGGATTTTTTGTGAAATTTTGATTTTTTTTCTGTAATGCTTCAAAATTTAGGTATGACAACATAACACGTATCTGACAAAGATATGAAGCTTCACGGGCGAGAAAAATGAATTTATGACAAGTTTTGAAAAATTGCCATTTTGGTAAAAAGCAAAGGCTAACCCCTTTGGATTTTGTTCTAAAATTTTGATTTTTCTAAAATGCTTCAAAATTTAGGTATGACAGGATAACGCATATCTGACAAAGATAAGAAGCCTCATGGGCGAGAAAAATGAATTTACAGTGAGTTTTGATTCACGCGCAGGAAAAATGAATTTACGGCGAGTGTTGATGAAAATTGTCGTCTTTGGTAGAAAAGCGAAGGCTAACCCCTTTGGATTTTTTGGTGAAATTTTGTTTTTTCTGGAAATGCTTCAAAATTTAGGTATGACAATATAACACGTATCTGACAAACATAAGAAGCTTCATGGGCGAGAAAAATGAATTTACGATGAATTTTAATGAAAATTGCCGTTTTGAGAAAAATCAAAGGCTAACCCCTTTCGATTTTTTGTGAAATTTTTATTTTTTTCCGAAATGCTTAAAAATTTTGGTATGACAATATAACGCAAATCTGACAAAGATAAGAAGCTTTACAGGCGAGAAAAATGAATTTACGACGAGTTTTGATGGAACTTGTCGTTTTTGGTAAAAATACAAAGGCTAACCCCTTTGGATTTTTTGTGAAATTTTGATTTTTTTCCGAAATGCTTCAAAATTTAGGTATGACAACATAACACGTATTTGACAAAGATAAGAAGATTTATGGGTGAGAAAAATTAATTTACGATGAGTTTTGATGAAAATTGCCATTTTTGGTAAAAAGCAAAGGCTAACCCCTTTGGATTTTGTTCTGAAATTTTGATTTTTTTTCTGAAATGCTTCAAGATTTAGGTATGACAAGATAACGCGTATCTGACAAAGATAAGAAGCCTCATGGGCGAGAAAAATGAATTTACAGTGAGTTTTGATTCACGGGCGAGAAAAATGAATTTACGGAGAGTGTTGATGAAAATTGTCATTTTTGGTAGAAAAGCAAAGGCTAACCCCTTTGGATTTTTTGGTGAAATTTTGTATTTTTCTGAAATGCTTCAAAATTTAGGTATGACAATATAACACGTATATGACAAAAATAAGAAGCTTCATGGGTGAGAAAAATTAATTTACGACGAGTTTTGATGAAAATTGCCATTTTTGGTAAAAAGCAAAGGCTCCCTTTGGATTTTGTTCTGAAATTTTGATTTTTTCTGAAATGCTTCAAAATTTTGGTATGACAAGATAACGCATATCTAACAAAGATAAGAAACCTCATGGGCGAGAAAAATGAATTTACATTGAGTTTTTCATTCACGGGCGAGAAAAATGAATTTACGGCGAGTGTTGATGAAAATTGTTGTTTTTGGTAGAAAAGCAAAGGCTAACCCCTTTGGATTTTTTTGTGAAATTTTGATTTTTTTCCGAAATGCTTCAAAATTTAGGTATGACAATATAACACGTAACTGACAAAGATAAGAAGCTTCACGGGCGAGAAAAATGAATTTACGATGAATTTTAATGAAAATTGCCGTTTTTGAGAAAAACCAAAGGCTAACCCCTTTCGATTTTTGTGAAATTTTGATTTTTTCCGAAATGCTTAAAAATTTTGGTATGACAATATAACGCAAATCTGACAAAGATAAGAAGCTTTACAGGCGAGAAAAATGAATTTACGACGAGTGTTGATGAAAATTGTCGTTTTTGGTAGAAAAGCAAAGGCTAACCCCTTTGGATTTTTTTGTGAAATTTTGATTTTTTCCGAAATGCTTCAAAATTTAGGTATGACAATATAACACGTAACTGACAAAGATAAGAAGCTTCACGGGTGAGAAAAAATGAATTTACGACGAGTTTTGATGAAAATTGCCATTTTTGGTAAAAAGCAAAGGCTAACCCCTTTGGATTTTGTTCTGAAATTTTGATTTTTTTCTTAAATGCTTCAAAATTTAGGTATGACAAGATAACGCGTATCTGACAAAGATAAGAAGCCTCATGGGCGAGAAAAATGAATTTACAGTGAGTTTTGATTCACGTGCAGGAAAAATGAATTTACGACGAGTGTTGATGAAAATTATCGTTTTTGGTTGAAAACCAAAGGCTAACCCCTTTGGATTTTTTGGTGAAATTTTTTTTTCAGAAATGCTTCAAAATTTAGGTATGACAATATAACACGTATATGATAAAAATAAGAAGCTTCATGGGTGAGAAAAAATTAATTTACGACGAGTTTTGATGAAAATTGCCATTTTTGGTAAAAAGCAAAGGCTAACCCCTTTGGATTTTGTTATGAAATTTTGATTTTTTCTGAAATTCTTCAAAATTTAGGTATGACAAGATAACGAGTATCTGACAAAAATAAGGAGCTTCATGGGTGAGAAAAATGAATTTACGATGAATTTTGATGAAAATTGTTGTTTTTTGAGAAAAAGCAAAGGCTAACCCCTTTGGATTTTTTTGTGAAATTTTGATTTTTTCCAAAATGCTTCAAAATTTTGGTATGACAATATAACCCGTATCTGACAAAGATAAGAAGCGCCACGGGCGAGAAAAATGAATTTACAGTGAGTTTTGATGGAACTTGTCATTTTGGTAAAAAAACAAAGACTAACCCCTTTGGATTTTGTTCTGAAATTTTGATTTTTTTCTGAAATGGTTCAAAATTTAGGTATGACTAGATAACGCATATCTGACAAAGATAAGAAGCCTCATGGGCGAGAAAAATGAATTTACATTGAGTTTTGATTCACGGGCCAGAAAAATGAATTTACGGCGAGTGTTGATAAAAATTGTCGTTTTTGGTAGAAAAGCAAAGGCTAACCCCTTTGGATTTTTTGGTGAAATTTTGATTTTTTTTCTGAAATGCATTAAAATTTAGGTATGACAATATAACACGTATCTGACAAAAATAAGAAGCTTCATGGGTGAGAAAAATGAATTTACGATGAATTTTGATGAAAATTGCTGTTTTTGAGAAAAAGCAAAGGCTAACCCCTTTGGATTTTTTGTGAAATTTTGTTTTTTTCCAAAATGCTTCAAAATTTTGGTATCACAATATAACGCGTATCTGACAAAGATAAGAAGCGCCATGGGCGAGAAAAATTAATTTACGACGAGTTTTGATGGAACTTGTCATTTTTGGTAAAAAAACAAAGGCTAACCCCTTTGGATTTTGTTCTAAAATTTTGATTTTTTTCCGAAATGCTTCAAAGTTTAGGTATGACAAGATAACGCGTATCTGACAAAGATAAGAAGCCTCATGGGCGAGAAAAATGAATTTACAGTTAGTTTTGATTCACGTGCAGGAAAAATGAATTTACGACGAGTGTTGATGAAAATTGTCGTTTTTGGTTGAAAAGCAAAGGCTAACCCCTTTGGATTTTTTGGTGAAATTTTGTTTTTTTCTGAAATGCTTCAAAATTTAGGTATGACAATATAACACGTATCTGACAAATATAAGAAGCTTCATGGGCGAGAAAAATGAATTTACGATGAGTTTTGATGGAACTTGTCATTTTTGGTAAAAAGCAAAGGCTAACCCCTTTGGATTTTGTTCTGAAATTTTGATTTTTTTCTGAAATGCTTCAAAATTTAGGTATGACAAGATAACGCATATCTGACAAAGATAAGAAGCCTCATGGGCGAGAAAAAATGAATTTACGACGAGTTTTGATGGAACTTGTCATTTTTGGTAAAAAAACAAAGAGTAACCCCTTTGGATTTTTTGTGAAATTTTGATTTTTCTGTAATGCTTCAAAATTTAGGTATTACAACATAACACGTATCAGACAAAGATATGAAGCTTCACGGGCGAGAAAAATGAATTTATGACGAGTTTAAAAAATTGCCATTTTGGTAAAAAAGCAAAGGCTAACCCCTTTGGATTTGTTTCTGAATTTTGATTTTTTTTGAAATGCTTCAAATTTAAGTATGACAAGATAACGCGTATCTGACAAAGATAAGAAGCCTCATAGGCGAGAAAAATGAATTTACAGTGAGTTTTGATTCACGGGCGGGAAAAATAAATTTACATTGAGTTTTTCATTCACGGGGCGAGAAAAATGAATTTACGGCGAGTGTTGATGAAAATTGTCGTTTTTGGTAGAAAAGCAAAGGCTAACCCCTTTGGATTTTTTTTGTGAAATTTTGATTTTTTTTTCCGAAATGCTTCAAAATTTAGGTATGACAATATAACACGTAACTGACAAAGATAAGAAGCTTCACGGGCGAGAAAAATGAATTTACGATGAATTTTAATGAAAATTGCCGTTTTTGAGAAAAATCAAAGGCTAACACCCCTTTCGATTTTTTGTGAAAATTTTGATTTTTTTCCGAAATGCTTAAAAATTTCGGTATGACAATATAACGCAAATCTGACAAAGATAAGAAGCTTTACAGGCGAGAAAAATGAATTTACGACGAGTTTTGATGGAACTTGTCGTTTTTGGTAAAAATACAAAGGCTAACCCCTTTGGATTTTTTGTGAAATTTTGATTTTTTTCCGAAATGCTTCAAAATTTAGGTATGACAACATAACACGTATTTGACAAAGATAAGAAGATTCATGTGTGAGAAAAATTAATTTACGATGAGTTTTGATGAAAATTGCCATTTTTGGTAAAAAGCAAAGGCTAACCCCTTTGGATTTTGTTCTGAAATTTTGATTTTTTTTCTGAAATGCTTCAAGATTTAGGTATGACAAGATAACGCGTATCTGACAAAGATAAGAAGCCTCATGGGCGAGAAAAATGAATTTACAGTGAGTTTTGATTCACGGGCGAGAAAAATGAATTTACGGAGAGTGTTGATGAAAATTGTCATTTTTGGTAGAAAAGCAAAGGCTAACCCCTTTGGATTTTTTGGTGAAATTTTGTTTTTTTCTGAAATGCTTCAAAATTTAGGTATGACAATATAACACGTATATGACAAAAATAAGAAGCTTCATGGGTGAGAAAAATTAATTTACGACGAGTTTTGATGAAAATTGCCATTTTTGGTAAAAAGCAAAGGCTCCCTTTGGATTTTGTTCTGAAATTTTGATTTTTTCTGAAATGCTTCAAAATTTTGGTATGACAAGATAACGCATATCTAACAAAGATAAGAAGCCTCATGGGCGAGAAAAATGAATTTACATTGAGTTTTTCATTCACGGGCGAGAAAAATGAATTTACGGCGAGTGTTGATGAAAATTGTCGTTTTTGGTAGAAAAGCAAAGGCTAACCCCTTTGGATTTTTTTGTGAAATTTTGATTTTTTTTCCGAAATGCTTCAAAATTTAGGTATGACAATATAACACGTAACTGACAAAGATAAGAAGCTTCACGGGCGAGAAAAATGAATTTACGATGAATTTTAATGAAAATTGCCGTTTTTGAGAAAAACCAAAGGCTAACCCCTTTCGATTTTTGTGAAATTTTGATTTTTTCCGAAATGCTTAAAAATTTTGGTATGACAATATAACGCAAATCTGACAAAGATAAGAAGCTTTACAGGCGAGAAAAATGAATTTACGACGAGTGTTGATGAAAATTGTCGTTTTTGGTAGAAAAGCAAAGGCTAACCCCTTTGGATTTTTTTGTGAAATTTTGATTTTTTCCGAAATGCTTCAAAATTTAGGTATGACAATATAACACGTAACTGACAAATATAAGAAGCTTCACGGGCGAGAAAAAATGAATTTACGACGAGTTTTGATGAAAATTGCCATTTTTGGTAAAAAGCAAAGGCTAACCCCTTTGGATTTTGTTCTGAAATTTTGATTTTTTTGTTAAATGCTTCAAAATTTAGGTATGACAAGATAACGCGTATCTGACAAAGATAAGAAGCCTCATGGGCGAGAAAAATGAATTTACAGTGAGTTTTGATTCACGTGCAAGAAAAATGAATTTACGACGAGTGTTGATGAAAATTATCGTTTTTGGTTGAAAACCAAAGGCTAACCCCTTTGGATTTTTTGGTGAAATTTTGTTTTTTTCTGAAATGCTTCAAAATTTAGGTATGACAATATAACACGTATATGACAAAAATAAGAAGCTTCATGGGTGAGAAAAAATTAATTTACGACGAGTTTTGATGAAAATTGCCATTTTTGGTAAAAAGCAAAGGCTAACCCCTTTGGATTTTGTTCTGAAATTTTGATTTTTTCTGAAATTCTTCAAAATTTAGGTATGACAAGATAACGAGTATCTGACAAAAATAAGGAGCTTCATGGGTGAGAAAAATGAATTTACGATGAATTTTGATGAAAATTGTTGTTTTTTGAGAAAAAGCAAAGGCTAACCCCTTTGGATTTTTTGTGAAATTTTGATTTTTTCCAAAATGCTTCAAAATTTTGGTATGACAATATAACGTGTATCTGACAAAGATAAGAAGCGCCACGGGCGAGAAAAATGAATTTACAGTGAGTTTTGATGGAACTTGTCATTTTGGTAAAAAAAACAAAGACTAACCCCTTTGGATTTTGTTCTGAAATTTTGATTTTTTTCTGAAATGGTTCAAAATTTAGGTATGACTAGATAACGCATATCTGACAAAGATAAGAAGCCTCATGGGTGAGAAAAATGAATTTACATTGAGTTTTGATTCACGGGCCAGAAAAATGAATTTACGGCGAGTGTTGATAAAAATTGTCGTTTTTGGTAGAAAAGCAAAGGCTAACCCCTTTGGATTTTTTGGTGAAATTTTGATTTTTTTCCGAAATGCATTAAAATTTAGGTATGACAATATAACACGTATCTGACAAAAATAAGAAGCTTCATGGGTGAGAAAAATGAATTTACGATGAATTTTGATGAAAATTGCCGTTTTTGAGAAAAAGCAAAGGCTAACCCCTTTGGATTTTTTGTGAAATTTTGATTTTTTCCAAAATGCTTCAAAATTTTGGTATGACAATATAACGCGTATCTGACAAAGATAAGAAGCGCCACGGGCGAGAAAAATGAATTTACGACGAGTTTTGATGGAACTTGTCATTTTTGGTAAAAAAACAAAGGCTAACCCCTTTGGATTTTGTTCTAAAATTTTGATTTTTTTCCGAAATGCTTCAAAGTTTAGGTTTGACAAGATAACGCGTATCTGACAAAGATAAGAAGCCTCATGGGCGAGAAAAATGAATTTACAGTGAGTTTTGATTCACGTGCAGGAAAAATGAATTTACGACGAGTGTTGATGAAAATTGTCGTTTTTGGTTGAAAAGCAAAGGCTAACCCCTTTGGATTTTTTGGTGAAATTTTGTTTTTTTCTGAAATGCTTCAAAATTTAGGTATGACAATATAACACGTATCTGACAAATATAAGAAGCTTCATGGGCGAGAAAAATGAATTTACGATGAGTTTTGATGGAACTTGTCATTTTTGGTAAAAAGCAAAGGCTAACCCCTTTGGATTTTGTTCTGAAATTTTGATTTTTTTCTGAAATGCTTCAAAATTTAGGTATGACAAGATAACGCATATCTGACAAAGATAAGAAGCCTCATGGGCGAGAAAAAATGAATTTACGACGAGTTTTGATGGAACTTATCATTTTTGGTAAAAAAAACAAAGAGTAACCCCTTTGGATTTTTTGTGAAATTTTGATTTTTCTGTAATGCTTCAAAATTTAGGTATTACAACATAACACGTATCAGACAAAGATATGAAGCTTCACGGGCGAGAAAAATGAATTTATGACGAGTTTTGAAAAATTGCCATTTTGGTAAAAAGCAAAGGCTAACCCCTTTGGATTTTGTTCTGAAATTTTGATTTTTTCTGAAATGCTTCAAATTTAAGTATGACAAGATAACGCGTATCTGACAAAGATAAGAAGCCTCATAGGCGAGAAAAATGAATTTACAGTGAGTTTTGATTCACGGGCGGGAAAAATGAATTTACATTGAGTTTTTCATTCACGGGCGAGAAAAATGAATTTACGGCGAGTGTTGATGAAAATTGTCGTTTTTGGTAGAAAAGCAAAGGCTAACCCCTTTGGATTTTTTTGTGAAATTTTGATTTTTTTTCCGAAATGCTTCAAAATTTAGGTATGACAATATAACACGTAACTGACAAAGATAAGAAGCTTCACGGGCGAGAAAAATGAATTTACGATGAATTTTAATGAAAATTGCCGTTTTTGAGAAAAATCAAAGGCTAACCCCTTTCGATTTTTTGTGAAATTTTGATTTTTTTCCGAAATGCTTAAAAATTTTGGTATGATAATATAACGCAAATCTGACAAAGATAAGAAGCTTTACAGGCGAGAAAAATGAATTTACGACGAGTTTTGATGGAACTTGTCGTTTTTGGTAAAAATACAAAGGCTAACCCCTTTGGATTTTTTGTGAAATTTTGATTTTTTTACGAAATGCTTCAAAATTTAGGTATGACAACATAACACGTATTTGACAAAGATAAGAAGATTCATGGGTGAGAAAAATTAATTTACGATGAGTTTTGATGAAAATTGCCATTTTTGGTAAAAAGCAAAGGCTAACCCCTTTGGATTTTGTTCTGAAATTTTGATTTTTTTTCTGAAATGCTTCAAGATTTAGGTATGACAAGATAACGCGTATCTGACAAAGATAAGAAGCCTCATGGGCGACAAAAATGAATTTACAGTGAGTTTTGATTCACGGGCGAGAAAAATGAATTTACGGAGAGTGTTGATGAAAATTGTCATTTTTGGTAGAAAAGCAAAGGCTAACCCCTTTGGATTTTTTGGTGAAATTTTGTTTTTTTCTGAAATGCTTCAAAATTTAGGTATGACAATATAACACGTATATGACAAAAATAAGAAGCTTCATGGGTGAGAAAAATTAATTTACGACGAGTTTTGATGAAAATTGCCATTTTTGGTAAAAAGCAAAGGCTCCCTTTGGATTTTGTTCTGAAATTTTGATTTTTTCTGAAATGCTTCAAAATTTTGGTATGACAAGATAACGCATATCTAACAAAGATAAGAAGCCTCATGGGCGAGAAAAATGAATTTACATTGAGTTTTTCATTCACGGGCGAGAAAAATGAATTTACGGCGAGTGTTGATGAAAATTGTCGTTTTTGGTAGAAAAGCAAAGGCTAACCCCTTTGGATTTTTTTGTGAAATTTTGATTTTTTTTCCGAAATGCTTCAAAATTTAGGTATGACAATATAACACGTAACTGACAAAGATAAGAAGCTTCACGGGCGAGAAAAATGAATTTATGATGAATTTTAATGAAAATTGCCGTTTTTGAGAAAAACCAAAGGCTAACCCCTTTCGATTTTTGTGAAATTTTGATTTTTTCCGAAATGCTTAAAAATTTTGGTATGACAATATAACGCAAATCTGACAAAGATAAGAAGCTTTACAGGCGAGAAAAATGAATTTACGACGAGTGTTGATGAAAATTGTCGTTTTTGGTAGAAAAGCAAAGGCTAACCCCTTTGGATTTTTTTGTGAAATTTTGATTTTTCCGAAATGCTTCAAAATTTAGGTATGACAATATAACACGTAACTGACAAAGATAAGAAGCTTCACGGGCGAGAAAAAATGAATTTACGATGAGTTTTGATGAAAATTGCCATTTTTGGTAAAAAACAAAGGCTAACCCCTTTGGATTTTGTTCTGAAATTTTGATTTTTTTCCTTAAATGCTTCAAAATTTAGGTATGACAAGATAACGCGTATCTGACAAAGATAAGAAGCCTCATGGGCGAGAAAAATGAATTTACAGTGAGTTTTGATTCACGTGCAGGAAAAATGAATTTACAACGAGTGTTGATGAAAATTATCGTTTTTGGTTGAAAACCAAAGGCTAACCCCTTTGGATTTTTTGGTGAAATTTTGTTTTTTTTCTGAAATGCTTCAAAATTTAGGTATGACAATATAACACGTATATGACAAAAATAAGAAGCTTCATGGGTGAGAAAAAATTAATTTACGACGAGTTTTGATGAAAATTGCCATTTTTGGTAAAAAGCAAAGGCTAACCCCTTTGGATTTTGTTCTGAAATTTTGATTTTTTCTGAAATTCTTCAAAATTTAGGTATGACAAGATAACGAGTATCTGACAAAAATAAGGAGCTTCATGGGTGAGAAAAATGAATTTACGATGAATTTTGATGAAAATTGTTGTTTTTTGAGAAAAAGCAAAGGCTAACCCCTTTGGATTTTTTGTGAAATTTTGATTTTTTCCAAAATGCTTCAAAATTTTGGTATGACAATATAACGCGTATCTGACAAAGATAAGAAGCACCACGGGCGAGAAAAATGAATTTACAGTGAGTTTTGATGGAACTTGTCATTTTGGTAAAAAAACAAAGACTAACCCCTTTGAATTTTGTTCTGAAATTTTGATTTTTTTCTGAAATGGTTCAAAATTTAGGTATGACTAGATAACGCATATATGACAAAGATAAGAAGCCTCATGGGCGAGAAAAATGAATTTACATTGAGTTTTGATTCACGGGCCAGAAAAATGAATTTACGGCGAGTGTTGATAAAAATTGTCGTTTTTGGTAGAAAAGCAAAGGCTAACCCCTTTGGATTTTTTGGTGAAATTTTGATTTTTTTCCGAAATGCATTAAAATTTAGGTATGACAATATAACACGTATCTGACAAAAATAAGAAGCTTCATGGGTGAGAAAAATGAATTTACGATGAATTTTGATGAAAATTGCCGTTTTTGAGAAAAAGCAAAGGCTAACCCCTTTGGATTTTTTGTGAAATTTTGATTTTTTCCAAAATGCTTCAAAATTTTGGTATGACAATATAACGCGTATCTGACAAAGATAAGAAGCGCCACGGGCGAGAAAAATGAATTTACGACGAGTTTTGATGGAACTTGTCATTTTTGGTAAAAAAACAAAGGCTAACCCCTTTGGATTTTGTTCTAAAATTTTGATTTTTTTCCGAAATGCTTCAAAGTTTAGGTATGACAAGATAACGCGTATCTGACAAAGATAAGAAGCCTCATGGGCGAGAAAAATGAATTTACAGTGAGTTTTGATTCACGTGCAGGAAAAATGAATTTACGACGAGTGTTGATGAAAATTGTCGTTTTTGGTTGAAAAGCAAAGGCTAACCCCTTTGGATTTTTTGGTGAAATTTTGTTTTTTTCTGAAATGCTTCAAAATTTAGGTATGACAATATAACACGTATCTGACAAATATAAGAAGCTTCATGGGCGAGAAAAATGAATTTACGATGAGTTTTGATGGAACTTGTCATTTTTGGTAAAAAGCAAAGGCTAACCCCTTTGGATTTTGTTCTGAAATTTTGATTTTTTTCTGAAATGCTTCAAAATTTAGGTATGACAAGATAACGCATATCTGACAAAGATAAGAAGCCTCATGGGCGAGAAAAAATGAATTTACGACGAGTTTTGATGGAACTTGTCATTTTTGGTAAAAAAAACAAAGAGTAACCCCTTTGGATTTTTTGTGAAATTTTGATTTTTCTGTAATGCTTCAAAATTTAGGTATTACAACATAACACGTATCAGACAAAGATATGAAGCTTCACGGGCGAGAAAAATGAATTTATGACGAGTTTTGAAAAATTGCCATTTTGGTAAAAAGCAAAGGCTAACCCCTTTGGATTTTGTTCTGAAATTTTGATTTTTTCTGAAATGCTTCAAATTTAAGTATGACAAGATAACGCGTATCTGACAAAGATAAGAAGCCTCATAGGCGAGAAAAATGAATTTACAGTGAGTTTTGATTCACGGGCGGGAAAAATGAATTTACGGCGAGTGTTGATGAAAATTGTCGTTTTTGGTAGAAAAGCAAAGGCTAACCCCTTTGGATTTTTTGGTGAAATTTTGTTTTTTTCTGCAATGCTTCAAAATTTAGGTATGACAATATAACATGTATCTGACAAATATAAGACGGTTCATGGGCGAGAAAAATGAATTTACGATGAGTTTTGATGGAACTTGTCATTTTTGGTAAAAAGCAAAGGCTCCCTTTGGATTTTGTTCTGAAATTTTGATTTTTTTCTGAAATGCTTCAAAATTTTGGTATGACAAGATAACGCATATCTAACAAAGATAAGAAGCCTCATGGGCGAGAAAAATGAATTTACATTGAGTTTTCATTCACGGGCGAGAAAAATGAATTTACGGCGAGTGTTGATGAAAATTGTCGTTTTTGGTAGAAAAGCAAAAGCTAACCCCTTTGGATTTTTTTGTGAAATTTTGATTTTTTTCCGAAATGCTTCAAAATTTAGGTATGACAATATAACACGTAACTGACAAAGATAAGAAGCTTCACGGGCGAGAAAAATGAATTTACGATGAATTTTAATCAAAATTGCCGTTTTTGAGAAAAATCAAAGGCTAACCCCTTTCGATTTTTTGTGAAATTTTGATTTTTTCCGAAATGCTTAAAAATTTTGGTATGACAATATAACGCAAATCTGACAAAGATAAGAAGCTTTACAGGCGAGAAAAATGAATTTACGATGAGTTTTGATGGAACTTGTCGTTTTTGGTAAAAATACAAAGGCTAACCCCTTTGGATTTTTTGTGAAATTTTGATTTTTTTCCGAAATGCTTCAAAATTTAGGTATGACAACATAACACGTATCTGACAAAGATAAGAAGATTCATGGGCGAGAAAAATTAATTTACGACGAGTTTTGATGAAAATTGCCATTTTTGGTAAAAAGCAAAGGCTAACCCCTTTGGATTTTGTTCTGAAATTATGATTTTTTTCTGAATTTTTTCAAAATTTAGGTATGACAAGATAACGCGTATCTGACAAAGATAAGAAGCCTCATGGGCGAGAAAAATGAATTTACAGTGAGTTTTGATTCACAGGCGAGAAAAATGAATTTACGGCGAGTGTTGATGAAAATTGTCGTTTTTGGTAGAAAAGCAAAGGCTAACCCCTTTGGATTTTTGGTGAAATATTGATATTTTTTCCGAAATGCTTCAAAATTTAGGTATGACAATATAACACGTATCTGACAAAAATAAGAAGCTTCATGGGTGAGAAAAATGAATTTACGATGAATTTTGATGAAAATTGCCGTTTTTGAGAAAAAGCAAAGGCTAACCCCTTTGGATTGTTTGTGAAATTTTGATTTTTTTCCAAAATGCTTCAAAATTTTGGTATGACAATATAACGCGTATCTGACAAAGATAAGAAGCGCCACGGGCGAGAAAAATGAATTTACGACGAGTTTTGATGGAACTTGTCATTTTTGGTAAAAAAAAGGCTAAACCCTTTGGATTTTGTTCTAAAATTTTGATTTTTTTCCGAAATGCTTCAAAATTTAGGTATGACAAGATAACGCATATCTGACAAAGATAAGAAGCCTCATGGGTGAGAAAAATGAATTTACATTGAGTTTTGATTCACGGGCGAGAAAAATGAATTTACGACAAGTGTTGATGAAAATTGTCGCTTCTGGTAGAAACGCAAAGGCTAACCCCTTTGGATTTTTTTTTGTGAAATTTTGATTTTTTCCCGAATGCTTCAAAATTTAGGTATGACAATATAACACGTAACTGACAAAGATAAGAAGCTTCACAGGCGAGAAAAATGAATTTACGACGAATTTTGATGAAAATTGCCGTTTTTGAGAAAAATCAATGGCTAACCCCTTTGGATTTTTGTGAAATTTTGATTTTTTTTGAAATGCTTAAAAATTTTTGTATGACAATATAACGCAATTCTGACAAAGATAAGAAGCTTCACATGCGAGAAAAATGAATTTACGACGAGCTTTGATGGAACTTGTCGTTTTTGGTAAAAAAACAAAGTGTAACCCCTTTGGATTTTTTTGTGAAATTTTGATTTTTTTCTGAAATGCTTCAAGATTTAGGTATGACAACATAACAGGTATCTGAAAAAGATAAGAAGCTTCACGGGCAAGAAAAATGAATTTACGACGAGTTTAAATAAAAATTGCCATTTTTGGTAAAAAGCAAAGGCTAACCCCTTTGGATTTTGTTCTGAAATGTTGATTTTTTTCTTAAATGCTTCAAAATTTAGGTATGACAAGATAACACATATCTGACAAAGATAAGAAGCCTCATGGGCGAGAAAAATGAATTTACAGTGAGTTTTGATTCACGTGCAGGAAAAATGAATTTACGACGAGTGTTGATGAAAATTGTCGTTTTCGGTTGAAAAGCAAAGGCTAACCCCTTTGGATTTTTTGGTGAAATTTTGTTTCTTTCTGAAATGCTTCAAAATTTAGGTATGACAATATAACACGTATCTGACAAATATAAGAAGCTTCATGGCGAGAAAAATGAATTTACGATGAGTTTTGATGGAACTTGTCATTTTTGGTAAAAAGCAAAGGCTAACCCTTTGGATTTTGTTCTGAAATTTTGATTTTTTTCTGAAATGCTTCAAAATTTAGGTATGACAAGATAACGCATATCTGACAAAGATAAGAAGCCTCATGTGCGAGAAAAATGAATTTACATTGAGTTTTGATTCACTGGCGAGAAAAATGAATTTACGGCGAGTGTTGATGAAAATTGTCGTTTTTGGTACAAAAGCAAAGGCTAACACCTTTGGATTTTTTGGTGAAATTTTGATTTTTTTCCGAAATGCTTCAAAATTTAGGTATGACAATATAACACGTAACTGACAAAGATAAGAAGCTTCACGGGCGAGAAAAATGAATTTACGACGAATTTTAATGAAAATTGCCATTTTTGAGAAAAATCAAAGGCTAACCCCTTTGAATTTTTTGTGAAATTTTGATTTTTCTGAAATGCTAAAAAATTTTGGTATGGACAATATAACGCAAATCTGACAAATATAAGAAGCTTCACAAGCGAGAAAAATGAATTTACGACGAGTTTTAATGGAACTTGTGTTTTTGGTAAAAAAACAAAGGCTAACCCCTTTGGATTTTTTGTGAAATTTTGATTTTTTTCCGAAATGCTTCAAAATTTAGGTATGACAACATAACACGTATCGGACAATGATAAGAAGCTTCATGGGCGAGAAAAATAATTTACGACGAGTTTTGATGAAAATTGCCATTTTTGGTAAAAAGCAAAGGCTAACCCCTTTGGATTTTGTTTTGAAATTTTGATTTTTTCTGAAATGCTTCAAAATTTAGGTATGACAAGATTACGCGTATCTGACAAAGATAAGAAGCCTCATGGGCGAGAAAAATGAATTTACAGTGAGTTTTGATTCACGGGCAGGAAAAATGAATTTACGGCGAGTGTTGATGAAAATTGTCATTTTTGGTAGAAAAGCAAAGGCTAACCCCTTTGGTTTTTTTGGTGAAATTTTGTTTTTTTTCTGAAATGCTTCAAAATTTAGGTATGACAGTATAACACGTATCTGACAAAAATAAGAAGCTTCATGGCTGAGAAAAATGAATTTATGATGAATTTTGATGAAAATTGCCGTTTTTTAGAAAAACCAAAGGCTAACCCCTTTGGATTTTTTGTGAAATTTTGATTTTTTCCAAAATGCTTCAAAATTTTGGTATGACAATATAACGCGTATCTGACAAAGATAAGAAGCGCCACGGGCGAGAAAAATGAATTTACGACGAGTTTTGATGGAACTTGTCATTTTTGGTAAAAAACAAAGGCTAAACCCTTTGGATTTTGTTCTAAAATTTTGATTTTTTTCCGAAATGCTTCAAAATTTAGGTATGACAAGATAACGCATATCTGACAAAGATAAGAAGCCTCATGGGTGAGAAAAATGAATTTACATTGAGTTTTGATTCACGGGCGAGAAAATGAATTTACGACAAGTGTTGATGAAAATTGTCGCTTCTGGTAGAAACGCAAAGGCTAACCCCTTTGGATTTTTTTTGTGAAATTTTGATTTTTTCCCGAATGCTTCAAAATTTAGGTATGACAATATAACACGTAACTGACAAAGATAAGAAGCTTCACAGGCGAGAAAAATGAATTTACGACGAATTTTGATGAAAATTGCCGTTTTTGAGAAAAATCAATGGCTAACCCCTTTGGATTTTTGTGAAATTTTGATTTTTTTTGAAATGCTTAAAAATTTTTGTATGACAATATAACGCAATTCTGACAAAGATAAGAAGCTTCACATGCGAGAAAAATGATTTTACGACGAGCTTTGATGGAACTTGTCGTTTTTGGTAAAAAAACAAAGGGTAACCCCTTTGGATTTTTTGTGAAATTTTGATTTTTTTTCTGAAATGCTTCAAGATTTAGGTATGACAACATAACAGGTATCTGAAAAAGATAAGAAGCTTCACGGGCAAGAAAAATGAATTTACGATGAGTTTAAATAAAAATTGCCATTTTTGGTAAAAAGCAAAGGCTAACCCCTTTGGATTTTGTTCTGAAATTTTGATTTTTTTCTTAAATGCTTCAAAATTTAGGTATGACAAGATAACACATATCTGACAAAGATAAGAAGCCTCATGGGCGAGAAAAATGAATTTACAGTGAGTTTTGATTCACGTGCAGGAAAAATGAATTTACGACGAGTGTTGATGAAAATTGTCGTTTTTGGTTGAAAAGCAAAGGCTAACCCCTTTGGATTTTTTGGTGAAATTTTGTTTCTTTCTAAAATGCTTCAAAATTTAGGTATGACAATATAACACGTATCTGACAAATATAAGAGGCTTCATGGGCGAGAAAAATGAATTTACGATGAGTTTTGATGGAACTTGTCATTTTTGGTAAAAAGCAAAGGCTAACCCCTTTGGATTTTGTTCTGAAATTTTGATTTTTTTTCTGAAATGCTTCAAAATTTAGGTATGACAAGATAAAGCATATCTGACAAAGATAAGAAGCCTCATGGGCGAGAAAAATGAATTTACATTGAGTTTTGATTCACTGGCGAGAAAAATGAATTTACGGCGAGTGTTGATGAAAATTGTCGTTTTTGGTACAAAAGCAAAGGCTAACCCCTTTGGATTTTTTGGTGAAATTTTGATTTTTTTCTGAAATGCTTCAAAATTTAGGTATGACAATATAACACGTAACTGACAAAGATAAGAAGCTTCACGGGCGAGAAAAATGAATTTACGACGAATTTTAATGAAAATTGCCATTTTTGAGAAAAATCAAAGGCTAACCCCTTTGAATTTTTTGTGAAATTTTGATTTTTCTGAAATGCTAAAAAATTTTGGTATGACAATATAACGCAAATCTGACAAATATAAGAAGCTTCACAGGCGAGAAAAATGAATTTACGACGAGTTTTAATGGAACTTGTGTTTTTGGTAAAAAAACAAAGGCTAACCCCTTTGGATTTTTTGTGAAATTTTGATTTTTTTTTTCGAAATGCTTCAAAATTTAGGTATGACAACATAACACGTATCGGACAATGATAAGAAGCTTCATGGGCGAGAAAAATTAATTTACGACGAGTTTTGATGAAAATTGCCATTTTTGGTAAAAAGCAAAGGCTAACCCCTTTGGATTTTGTTCTGAAATTTTGATTTTTTCTGAAATGCTTCAAAATTTAGGTATGACAAGATTACGCGTATCTAACAAAGATAAGAAGCCTCATGGGCGAGAAAAATGAATTTACAGTGAGTTTTGATTCACGGGCAAGAAAAATGAATTTACGGCGAGTGTTGATGAAAATTGTCATTTTTGGTAGAAAAGCAAAGGCTAACCCCTTTGGTTTTTTTGGTGAAATTTTGTTTTTTTTCTGAAATGCTTCAAAATTTAGGTATGACAGTATAACACGTATCTGACAAAAATAAGAAGCTTCATGGCTGAGAAAAATGAATTTATGATGAATTTTGATGAAAATTGCCGTTTTTTAGAAAAATCAAAGGCTAACCCTTTGGATTTTTTGTGAAATTTTGATTTTTTCCAAAATGCTTCAAAATTTTGGTATGACAATATAACGCGTATCTAAGCGCCACGGGCGAGAAAAATGAATTTACGACGAGTTTTGATGGAACTTGTCATTTTTGGTAAAAAACAAAGGCTAAACCCTTTGGATTTTGTTCTAAAATTTTGATTTTTTTCCGAAATGCTTCAAAATTTAGGTATGACAAGATAACGCATATCTGACAAAGATAAGAAGCCTCATGGGTGAGAAAAATGAATTTACATTGAGTTTTGATTCACGGGCGAGAAAAATGAATTTACGACAAGTGTTGATGAAAATTGTCGCTTCTGGTAGAAACGCAAAGGCTAACCCCTTTGGATTTTTTTTGTGAAATTTTGATTTTTTCCCGAATGCTTCAAAATTTAGGTATGACAATATAACACGTAACTGACAAAGATAAGAAGCTTCACAGGCGAGAAAAATGAATTTACGACGAATTTTGATGAAAATTGCCGTTTTTGAGAAAAATCAATGGCTAACCCCTTTGGATTTTTGTGAAATTTTGATTTTTTTTGAAATGCTTAAAAATTTTTGTATGACAATATAACGCAATTCTGACAAATATAAGAAGCTTCACATGCGAGAAAAATGAATTTACGACGAGCTTTGATGGAACTTGTCGTTTTTGGTAAAAAAACAAAGGGTAACCCCTTTGGATTTTTGTGAAATTTTGATTTTTTTTCTGAAATGCTTCAAGATTTAGGTATGACAACATAACAGGTATCTGAAAAAGATAAGAAGCTTCACGGGCAAGAAAAATGAATTTACGACGAGTTTAAATAAAAATTGCCATTTTTGGTAAAAAGCAAAGGCTAACCCCTTTGGATTTTGTTCTGAAATTTTGATTTTTTTCTTAAATGCTTCAAAATTTAGGTATGACAAGATAACACATATCTGACAAATATAAGAAGCCTCATGGGCGAGAAAAATGAATTTACATTGAGTTTTGATTCATGGGCGAGAAAAATGAATTTACGGCGAGTGTTGATGAAAATTGTCGTTTTTTGTAGAAAAGCAAAGGCTAACCCCTTTGGATTTTTTTGTGAAATTTTGATATTTTTTTCCGAAATGCTTCAAAATTTAGGTATGACAATATAACACGTAACTGACAATGATAAGAAGCTTCACGGGCGAGAAAAATGAATTTACGATGAATTTTTATGAAAATTGCCGTTTTTGAGAAAAATCAAAGGCTAACCCCTTTCGATTTTTTGTGAAATTTTGATTTTTTCCGAAATGCTTAAAAATTTTGGTATGACAATATAACGCAAATCTGACAAAGATAAGAAGCTTTACAGGCGAGAAAATGAATTTACGACGAGTTTTGATGGAACTTGTCATTTTTGGTAAAAATACAAAGGCTAACCCCTTTGGATTTTTTGTGAAATTTTGATTTTATTCTGAAATGCTTCAAAATTTAGGTATGACAACATAACACGTATCTGACAAAGATAAGAAGATTCATGGGCGAGAAAAATTAATTTACGACGAGTTTGATGAAAATTGCCATTTTTGGTAAAAAGCAAAGGCTAACCCCTTTGGATTTTGTTCTGAAATTTTGATTTTTTTCTGAAATGCTTCAAAATTTAGGTATGACAAGATAACACGTATCTGACAAAAATAAGGAGCTTCATGGGTGAGAAAAATGAATTTACGATGAATTTTGATGAAAATTGTCGTTTTTTAGAAAAACCAAAGGCTAACCCCTTTGGATTTTTTGTGAAATTTTGATTTTTTCCAAAATGCTTCAAAATTTTGGTATGACAATATAACGCGTATCTGACAAAGATAAGAAGCGCCACGGGCGAGAAAAATGAATTTACGACGAGTTTTGATGGAACTTGTCATTTTTGGTAAAAAACAAAGGCTAAACCCTTTGGATTTTGTTCTAAAATTTTGATTTTTTTCCGAAATGCTTCAAAATTTAGGTATGACAAGATAACGCATATCTGACAAAGATAAGAAGCCTCATGGGTGAGAAAAATGAATTTACATTGAGTTTTGATTCACGGGCGAGAAAAATGAATTTACGACAAGTGTTGATGAAAATTGTCGCTTCTGGTAGAAACGCAAAGGCTAACCCCTTTGGATTTTTTTTGTGAAATTTTGATTTTTTCCCCGAATGCTTCAAAATTTAGGTATGACAATATAACACGTAACTGACAAAGATAAGAAGCTTCACAGGCGAGAAAAATGAATTTACGACGAATTTTGATGAAAATTGCCGTTTTTGAGAAAAATCAATGGCTAACCCCTTTGTATTTTTGTGAAATTTTGATTTTTTTTGAAATGCTTAAAAATTTTTGTATGACAATATAACGCAATTCTGACAAAGATAAGAAGCTTCACATGCGAGAAAAATGAATTTACGACGAGCTTTGATGGAACTTGTCGTTTTTGGTAAAAAAACAAAGGGTAACCCCTTTGGATTTTTTGTGAAATTTTGATTTTTTTTCTGAAATGCTTCAAGATTTAGGTATGACAACATAACAGGTATCTGAAAAAGATAAGAAGCTTCACGGGCAAGAAAAATGAATTTACGACGAGTTTAAATAAAAATTGCCATTTTTGGTAAAAAGCAAAGGCTAACCCCTTTGGATTTTGTTCTGAAATTTTGATTTTTTTCTTAAATGCTTCAAAATTTAGGTATGACAGTATAACACGTATCTGACAAAAATAAGAAGCTTCATGGCTGAGAAAAATGAATTTATGATGAATTTTGATGAAAATTGCCGTTTTTTAGAAAAACCAAAGGCTAACCCCTTTGGATTTTTGTGAAATTTTGATTTTTTCCAAAATGCTTCAAAATTTTGGTATGACAATATAACGCGTATTCTGACAAACATAAGAAGCGCCACGGGCGAGAAAAATGAATTTACGACGAGTTTTGATGGAACTTGTCATTTTTGGTAAAAAACAAAGACTAACCCCTTTGGATTTTGTTCTGAAATTTTGATTTTTTTCTGAAATGCTTCAAAATTTAGGTATGACAAGATAACGCATATCTGACAAATATAAGAAGCCTCATGGGCGAGAAAAATGAATTTACATTGAGTTTTGATTCATGGGCGAGAAAAATGAATTTACGGCGAGTGTTGATGAAAATTGTCGTTTTTTGTAGAAAAGCAAAGGCTAACCCCTTTGGATTTTTTTGTGAAATTTTGATATTTTTTTCCGAAATGCTTCAAAATTTAGGTATGACAATATAACACGTAACTGACAATGATAAGAAGCTTCACGGGCGAGAAAAATGAATTTACGATGAATTTTTATGAAAATTGCCGTTTTTGAGAAAAATCAAAGGCTAACCCCTTTCGATTTTTTGTGAAATTTTGATTTTTTCCGAAATGCTTAAAAATTTTGGTATGACAATATAACGCAAATCTGACAAAGATAAGAAGCTTTACAGGCGAGAAAAATGAATTTACGACGAGTTTTGATGGAACTTGTCATTTTTGGTAAAAATACAAAGGCTAACCCCTTTGGATTTTTTGTGAAATTTTGATTTTATTCTGAAATGCTTCAAAATTTAGGTATGACAACATAACACGTATCTGACAAAGATAAGAAGATTCATGGGCGAGAAAAATTAATTTACGACGAGTTTGATGAAAATTGCCATTTTTGGTAAAAAGCAAAGGCTAACCCCTTTGGATTTTGTTCTGAAATTTTGATTTTTTTCTGAAATGCTTCAAAATTTAGGTATGACAAGATAACACGTATCTGACAAATATAAGAAGCTTCATGGGCGAGAAAAATGAATTTACAGTGAGTTTTGATTCACGGGCGAGAAAAATGAATTTACGGAGAGTGTTGATGAAAATTGTCATTTTTGGTAGAAAAGCAAAGGCTAACCCCTTTGGATTTTTTGGTGAAATTTTGTTTTTTTCTGAAATGCTTCAAAATTTAGGTATGACAATATAACACGTATATGACAAAAATAAGAAGCTTCATGGATGAGAAAAAATTAATTTACGACGAGTTTTGATGAAAATTGCCATTTTTGGTAAAAAGCAAAGGCTAACCCCTTTGGATTTTGTTCTGAAATTTTGATTTTTTCTGAAATTCTTCAAAATTTAGGTATGACAAGATAACGAGTATCTGACAAAAATAAGGAGCTTCATGGGTGAGAAAAATGAATTTACGATGAATTTTGATGAAAATTGTCGTTTTTTAGAAAAACCAAAGGCTAACCCCTTTGGATTTTTTGTGAAATTTTGATTTTTTCCAAAATGCTTCAAAATTTTGGTATGACAATATAACGCGTATCTGACAAAGATAAGAAGCGCCACGGGCGAGAAAAATGAATTTACGACGAGTTTTGATGGAACTTGTCATTTTTGGTAAAAAACAAAGGCTAAACCCTTTGGATTTTGTTCTAAAATTTTGATTTTTTTCCGAAATGCTTCAAAATTTAGGTATGACAAGATAACGCATATATGACAAAGATAAGAAGCCTCATGGGTGAGAAAAATGAATTTACATTGAGTTTTGATTCACGGGCGAGAAAAATGAATTTACGACAAGTGTTGATGAAAATTGTCGCTTCTGGTAGAAACGCAAAGGCTAACCCCTTTGGATTTTTTTTGTGAAATTTTGATTTTTTCCCGAATGCTTCAAAATTTAGGTATGACAATATAACACGTAACTGACAAAGATAAGAAGCTTCACAGGCGAGAAAAATGAATTTACGACGAATTTTGATGAAAATTGCCGTTTTTGAGAAAAATCAATGGCTAACCCCTTTGGATTTTTGTGAAATTTTGATTTTTTTTGAAATGCTTAAAAATTTTTGTATGACAATATAACGCAATTCTGACAAATATAAGAAGCTTCACATGCGAGAAAAATGAATTTACGACGAGCTTTGATGGAACTTGTCGTTTTTGGTAAAAAACAAAGGGTAACCCCTTTGGATTTTTTGTGAAATTTTGATTTTTTTTTCTGAAATGCTTCAAGATTTAGGTATGACAACATAACAGGTATCTGAAAAAGATAAGAAGCTTCACGGGCAAGAAAAATGAATTTACGACGAGTTTAAATAAAAATTGCCATTTTTGGTAAAAAGCAAAGGCTAACCCCTTTGGATTTTGTTCTGAAATTTTGATTTTTTTCTTAAATGCTTCAAAATTTAGGTATGACAAGATAACACATATCTGACAAAGATAAGAAGCCTCATGGGCGAGAAAAATGAATTTACAGTGAGTTTTGATTCACGTGCAGGAAAAATGAATTTACGACGAGTGTTGATGAAAATTGTCGTTTTTGGTTGAAAAGCAAAGGCTAACCCCTTTGGATTTTTTGGTGAAATTTTGTTTCTTTCTGAAATGCTTCAAAATTTAGGTATGACAATATAACACGTATCTGACAAATATAAGAGGCTTCATGGGCGAGAAAAATGAATTTACGATGAGTTTTGATGGAACTTGTCATTTTTGGTAAAAAGCAAAGGCTAACCCCTTTGGATTTTGTTCTGAAATTTTGATTTTTTTTCTGAAATGCTTCAAAATTTAGGTATGACAAGATAACGCATATCTGACAAATATAAGAAGCCTCATGGGCGAGAAAAATGAATTTACATTGAGTTTTGATTCACTGGCGAGAAAAATGAATTTACGGCGAGTGTTGATGAAAATTGTCGTTTTTGGTACAAAAGCAAAGGCTAACCCCTTTGGATTTTTTGGTGAAATTTTGATTTTTTTCCGAAATGCTTCAAAATTTAGGTATGACAATATAACACGTAACTGACAAAGATAAGAAGCTTCACGGGCGAGAAAAATGAATTTACGACGAATTTTAATGAAAATTGCCATTTTTGAGAAAAATCAAAGGCTAACCCCTTTGAATTTTTTGTGAAATTTTGATTTTTCTGAAATGCTAAAAAATTTTGGTATGACAATATAACGCAAATCTGACAAATATAAGAAGCTTCACAGGCGAGAAAAATGAATTTACGACGAGTTTTAATGGAACTTGTGTTTTTGGTAAAAAAACAAAGGCTAACCCCTTTGGATTTTTTGTGAAATTTTGATTTTTTTTTTCCGAAATGCTTCAAAATTTAGGTATGACAACATAACACGTATCGGACAATGATAAGAAGCTTCATGGGCGAGAAAAATTAATTTACGACGAGTTTTGATGAAAATTGCCATTTTTGGTAAAAAGCAAAGGCTAACCCCTTTGGATTTTGTTCTGAAATTTTGATTTTTTCTGAAATGCTTCAAAATTTAGGTATGACAAGATTACGCGTATCTGACAAAGATAAGAAGCCTCATGGGCGAGAAAAATGAATTTACAGTGAGTTTTGATTCACGGGCAAGAAAAATGAATTTACGGCGAGTGTTGATGAAAATTGTCATTTTTGGTAGAAAAGCAAAGGCTAACCCCTTTGGTTTTTTTGGTGAAATTTTGTTTTTTTTCTGAAATGCTTCAAAATTTAGGTATGACAGTATAACACGTATCTGACAAAAATAAGAAGCTTCATGGCTGAGAAAAATGAATTTATGATGAATTTTGATGAAAATTGCCGTTTTTTAGAAAAACCAAAGGCTAACCCCTTTGGATTTTTTGTGAAATTTTGATTTTTTCCAAAATGCTTCAAAATTTTGGTATGACAATATAACGCGTATCTGACAAACATAAGAAGCGCCACGGGCGAGAAAAATGAATTTACGACGAGTTTTGATGGAACTTGTCATTTTTGGTAAAAAACAAAGACTAACCCCTTTGGATTTTGTTCTGAAATTTTGATTTTTTTCTGAAATGCTTCAAAATTTAGGTATGACAAGATAACGCATATCTGACAAATATAAGAAGCCTCATGGGCGAGAAAAATGAATTTACATTGAGTTTTGATTAATGGGCGAGAAAAATGAATTTACGGCGAGTGTTGATGAAAATTGTCGTTTTTTGTAGAAAAGCAAAGGCTAACCCCTTTGGATTTTTTTGTGAAATTTTGATATTTTTTTCCGAAATGCTTCAAAATTTAGGTATGACAATATAACACGTAACTGACAATGATAAGAAGCTTCACGGGCGAGAAAAATGAATTTACGATGAATTTTTATGAAAATTGCCGTTTTTGAGAAAAATCAAAGGCTAACCCCTTTCGATTTTTTGTGAAATTTTGATTTTTTCCGAAATGCTTAAAAATTTTGGTATGACAATATAACGCAAATCTGACAAAGATAAGAAGCTTTACAGGCGAGAAAAATGAATTTACGACGAGTTTTGATGGAACTTGTCATTTTTGGTAAAAATACAAAGGCTACCCCTTTGGATTTTTTGTGAAATTTTGATTTTATTCTGAAATGCTTCAAAATTTAGGTATGACAACATAACACGTATCAGACAAAGATAAGAAGATTCATGGGCGAGAAAAATTAATTTACGACGAGTTTGATGAAAATTGCCATTTTTGGTAAAAAGCAAAGGCTAACCCCTTTGGATTTTGTTCTGAAATTTTGATTTTTTTCTGAAATGCTTCAAAATTTAGGTATGACAAGATAACACGTATCTGACAAATATAAGAAGCTTCATGGGCGAGAAAAATGAATTTACAGTGAGTTTTGATTCACGGGCGAGAAAAATGAATTTACGGAGAGTGTTGATGAAAATTGTCATTTTTGGTAGAAAAGCAAAGGCTAACCCCTTTGGATTTTTTGGTGAAATTTTGTTTTTTTCTGAAATGCTTCAAAATTTAGGTATGACAATATAACACGTATATGACAAAAATAAGAAGCTTCATGGATGAGAAAAAATTAATTTACGACGAGTTTTGATGAAAATTGCCATTTTTGGTAAAAAGCAAAGGCTAACCCCTTTGGATTTTGTTCTGAAATTTTGATTTTTTCTGAAATTCTTCAAAATTTAGGTATGACAAGATAACGAGTATCTGACAAAAATAAGGAGCTTCATGGGTGAGAAAAATGAATTTACGATGAATTTTGATGAAAATTGTCGTTTTTTGAGAAAAAGCAAAGGCTAACCCCTTTGGATTTTTTGTGAAATTTTGATTTTTTCCAAAATGCTTCAAAATTTTGGTATGACAATATAACGCGTATCTGACAAAGATAAGAAGCGCCATGGGCGAGAAAAATGAATTTACGATGAGTTTTGATGGAACTTGTCATTTTGGTAAAAATACAAAGACTAACCCCTTTGGATTTTGTTCTGAAATTTTGATTTTTTTCTGAAATGCTTCAAAATTTAGGAATGACTAGATAACGCATATCTGACAAAGATAAGAAGCCTCATGGGCGAGAAAAATGAATTTACATTGAGTTTTGATTCACGGGCTAGAAAAATGAATTTACGGCGAGTGTTGATAAAAATTGTCGTTTTGGTAGAAAAGCAAAGGCTAACCCCTTTGGATTTTTTGGTGAAATTTTGATTTTTTTTTCCGAAATGCTTTAAAATTTAGGTATGACAATATAACACGTATCTGACAAAAATAAGAAGCTTCATGGGTGAGAAAAATGAATTTACGATGAATTTTGATGAAAATTGCCGTTTTTGAGAAAAAGCAAAGGCTAACCCCTTTGAATTTTTTGTGAAATTTTGATTTTTTCCAAAATGCTTCAAAATTTTGGTATGACAATATAACGCGTATTTGACAAAGATAAGAAGCGCCACGGGCGAGAAAAATGAATTTACGACGAGTTTTGATGGAACTTGTCATTTTTGGTAAAAAAACAAAGGCTAACCCCTTTGGATTTTGTTCTAAAATTTTGATTTTTTTCCGAAATGCTTCAAAGTTTAGGTATGAAAAGATAACGCGTATCTGACAAAGATAAGAAGCCTCATGGGCGAGAAAAATGAATTTACAGTAAGTTTTGATTCACGTGCAGGAAAAATGAATTTACGACGAGTGTTGATGAAAATTGTCGTTTTTGGTAAAAATACAAAGGCTAACCCCTTTGGATTTTTTGTGAAATTTTGATTTTTTTTCCGAAATGCTTCAAAATTTAGGTATGACAACATAACACGTATCTGACAAAGATAGGAAGATTCATGGGCGAGAAAAATTAATTTACGACGAGTTTTGATGAAAATTGCCATTTTTGGTAAAAAACAAAGGCTAACCCCTTTGGATTTTGTTATGAAATTTTGATTTTTTTCTGAAATGCTTCAAAATTTAGGTATGACAAGATAACGCGTATCTGACAAATATAAGAAGCCTCATGGGCGAGAAAAATGAATTTACAGTGAGTTTTGATTCACGGGCGAGAAAAATGAATTTACGGAGAGTGTTGATGAAAATTGTCATTTTTGGTAGAAAAGCAAAGGCTAACCCCTTTGGATTTTTTGGTGAAATTTTGTTTTTTTCTGAAATGCTTCAAAATTTAGGTATGACAATATAACACGTATATGACAGAAATAAGAAGCTTCATGGGTGAGAAAAATTAATTTACAACGAGTTTTGATGAAAATTGCCATTTTTGGTAAAAAGCAAAGGCTAACCCCTTTGGATTTTATTTTGAAATTTTGATTTTTTCTGAAATTCTTCAAAATTTAGGTATGAAAAGATAACGAGTATCTGACAAAAATAAGGAGCTTCATGGGTGAGAAAAATGAATTTACGATGAATTTTGATGAAAATTGTCGTTTTTGAGAAAAAGCAAAGGCTAACCCCTTTGGATTTTTTGTGAAATTTTGATTTTTTCCAAAATGATTCAAAATTTTTGTATGACAATATAACGTGTATCTGACAAAGATAAGAAGCGCCACGGGCGAGAAAAATGAATTTAGGACGAGTTTTGATGGAACTTGTCATTTTGGTAAAAAAAACAAAGACTAACCCCTTTGGATTTTGTTCTGAAATTTTGATTTTTTTCTGAAATGCTTCAAAATTTAGGTATGACTAGATAACGCATATCTGACAAAGATAAGAAGCCTCATGGGCGAGAAAAATGAATTTACATTGAGTTTTGATTCACGGGCCAGAAAAATGAATTTACGGCGAGTGTTGATAAAAATTGTCGTTTTTGGTAGAAAAGCAAAGGCTAACCCCTTTGGATTTTTTGGTGAAATTTTGATTTTTTTTCCGAAATGCATTAAAATTTAGGTATGACAATATAACACGTATCTGACAAAAATAAGAAGCTTCATGGGTGAGAAAAATGAATTTACGATGAATTTTGATGAAAATTGCGGTTTTTGAGAAAAAGCAAAGGCTAACCCCTTTGGATTTTTTGTGAAATTTTGATTTTTTCCAAAATGCTTCAAAATTTTGGTATGACAATATAACACGTATCTGACAAAGATAAGAAGCGCCACGGGCGAGAAAAATGAATTTACGACGAGTTTTGATGGAACTTGTCATTTTTGGTAAAAAAACAAAGGCTAACCCCTTTGGATTTTGTTCTAAAATTTTGATTTTTTTCCGAAATGCTTCAAAGTTTAGGTATGACAAGATAACGCGTATCTGACAAAGATAAGAAGCCTCATGGGCGAGAAAAATGAATTTACAGTGAGTTTTGATTCACGTGCAGGAAAAATGAATTTACGACGAGTGTTGATGAAAATTGTCGTTTTTGGTTGAAAAGCAAAGGCTAACCCCTTTGGATTTTTTGGTGAAATTTTGTTTTTTTCTGAAATGCTTCAAAATTTAGGTATGACAATATAACACGTATCTGACAAATATAAGAAGCTTCATGGGCGAGAAAAATGAATTTACGATGAGTTTTGATGGAACTTGTCATTTTTGGTAAAAGGCAAAGGCTAACCCCTTTGGATTTTGTTCTGAAATTTTGATTTTTTTCTGAAATGCTTCAAAATTTAGGTATGACAAGATAACGCATATCTGACAAAGATAAGAAGCCTCATGGGCGAGAAAAAATGAATTTACGACGAGTTTTGATGGAACTTGTCATTTTTGGTAAAAAAACAAAGAGTAACCCCTTTGGATTTTTTGTGAAATTTTGATTTTTCTGTAATGCTTCAAAATTTAGGTATTACAACATAACACGTATCAGACAAAGATATGAAGCTTCACGGGCGAGAAAAATGAATTTATGACGAGTTTTGAAAAATTGCCATTTTGGTAAAAAGCAAAGGCTAACCCCTTTGGATTTTGTTCTGAAATTTTGATTTTTTCTGAAATGCTTCAAATTTAAGTATGACAAGATAACGCGTATCTGACAAAGATAAGAAGTCTCATAGGCGAGAAAAATGAATTTACAGTGAGTTTTGATTCACGGGCGGGAAAAATGAATTTACGGCGAGTGTTGATGAAAATTGTCGTTTTTGGTAGAAAAGCAAAGGCTAACCCCTTTGGATTTTTGGTGAAATTTTTTTTTTCCGAAATGCATTAAAATTTAGGTATGACAATATAACACGTATCTGACAAAAATAAGAAGCTTCATGGGTGAGAAAAATGAATTTACGATGAATTTTGATGAAAATTGCCGTTTTTGAGAAAAAGCAAAGGCTAACCCCTTTGGATTTTTTGTGAAATTTTGATTTTTTCCAAAATGCTTCAAAATTTTGGTATGACAATATAACACGTATCTGACAAAGATAAGAAGCGCCACGGGCGAGAAAAATGAATTTACGACGAGTTTTGATGGAACTTGTCATTTTTGGTAAAAAAACAAAGGCTAACCCCTTTGGATTTTGTTCTAAAATTTTGATTTTTTTTTTCCGAAATGCTACAAAGTTTAGGTATGACAAGATAACGCGTATCTGACAAAGATAAGAAGCCTCATGGGCGAGAAAAATGAATTTACAGTGAGTTTTGATTCACGTGCAGGAAAAATGAATTTACGACGAGTGTTGATGAAAATTGTCGTTTTTGGTTGAAAAGCAAAGGCTAACCCCTTTGGATTTTTTGGTGAAATTTTGATTTTTTTTCCGAAATGCTTCAAAATTTAGGTATGACAATATAACACGTATCTGACAAAAATAAGAAGCTTCATGGGTGAGAAAAATGAATTTACGATGAATTTTGATGAAAATTGCCGTTTTTGAGAAAAAGCAAAGGCTAATCCCTTTGGATTTTTTGTGAAATTTTGATTTTTTTTCCGAAATGCTTAAAAATTTTGGTATGACAATATAACGCAAATCTGACAAAGATAAGAAGCTTCACAGGCGAGAAAAATGAATTTACGACAAGTTTTGATGGAACTTGTCATTTTTGGTAAAAAACAAAGAGTAACCCCTTTGGATTTTTTGGTGAAATTTTGTTTTTTTCTGAAATGCTTCAAAATTTAGGTATGACAATATAACACGTATATGACAAAAATAAGAAGCTTCATGGGTGAGAAAAAATTAATTTACGACGAGTTTTGATGAAAATTGCCATTTTTGGTAAAAAGCAAAGGCTAACCCCGTTGGATTTTGTTCTGAAATTTTGATTTTTTCTGAAATT
Organism: Neostapfia colusana; assembly: GCA_030760725.1. NCBI lineage: Eukaryota > Viridiplantae > Streptophyta > Magnoliopsida > Poales > Poaceae > Neostapfia > Neostapfia colusana. The sequence continues at coordinate 175,189 of JASWHV010000191.1, forward strand.
CTACAAAATTTAGGTATGACAAGATAACGAGTATCTGACAAAAATAAGGAGCTTCATGGGTGAGAAAAATGAATTTACGATGAATTTTGATGAAAATTGTCGTTTTTTGAGAAAAAGCAAAGGCTAACCCCTTTGGATTTTTTGTGAAATTTTGATTTTTTCCAAAATGCTTCAAAATTTTGGTATGACAATATAACGCGTATCTGACAAAGATAAGAAGCGCCACGGGCAAGAAAAATGAATTTACGACGAGTTTTAATGGAACTTGTCATTTTGGTAAAAAAACAAAGACTAACCCCTTTGGATTTTATTCTGAAATTTTGATTTTTTTTCTGAAATGCTTCAAAATTTAGGTATGACTAGATAATGCATATCTGACAAAGATAAGAAGCCTCATGGGCGAGAAAAATGAATTTACATTGAGTTTTGATTCACGGGCCAGAAAAATGAATTTACGGCGAGTGTTGATAAAAATTGTCGTTTTTGGTAGAAAAGCAAAGGCTAACCCCTTTGGATTTTTTGGTGAAATTTTGATTTTTTTCCGAAATGCATTAAAATTTAGGTATGACAATATAACACGTATCTGACAAAAATAAGAAGCTTCATGGGTGAGAAAAATGAATTTACGATGAATTTTGATGAAAATTGCGGTTTTTGAGAAAAAGCAAAGGCTAACCCCTTTGGATTTTTTGTGAAATTTTGATTTTTTCCAAAATGCTTCAAAATTTTGGTATGACAATATAACACGTATCTGACAAAGATAAGAAGCGCCACGGGCGAGAAAAATGAATTTACGACGAGTTTTGATGGAACTTGTCATTTTTGGTAAAAAAACAAAGGCTAACCCCTTTGGATTTTGTTCTAAAATTTTGATTTTTTTCCAAAATGCTTCAAAGTTTAGGTATGACAAGATAACGCGTATCTGACAAAGATAAGAAGCCTCATGGGCGAGAAAAATGAATTTACAGTGAGTTTTGATTCACGTGCAGGAAAAATGAATTTACGACGAGTGTTGATGAAAATTGTCGTTTTTGGTTGAAAAGCAAAGGCTAACCCCTTTGGATTTTTTGGTGAAATTTTGTTTTTTTCTGAAATGCTTCAAAATTTAGGTATGACAATATAACACGTATCTGACAAATATAAGAAGCTTCATGGGCGAGAAAAATGAATTTACGATGAGTTTTGATGGAACTTGTCATTTTTGGTAAAAGGCAAAGGCTAACCCCTTTGGATTTTGTTCTGAAATTTTGATTTTTTTCTGAAATGCTTCAAAATTTAGGTATGACAAGATAACGCATATCTGACAAAGATAAGAAGCCTCATGGGCGAGAAAAAATGAATTTACGACGAGTTTTGATGGAACTTGTCATTTTTGGTAAAAAAACAAAGAGTAACCCCTTTGGATTTTTTGTGAAATTTTGATTTTTCTGTAATGCTTCAAAATTTAGGTATTACAACATAACACGTATCAGACAAAGATATGAAGCTTCACGGGCGAGAAAAATGAATTTATGACGAGTTTTGAAAAATTGCCATTTTGGTAAAAAGCAAAGGCTAACCCCTTTAGATTTTGTTCTGAAATTTTGATTTTTACTGAAATGCTTCAAATTTAAGTATGACAAGATAACGCGTATCTGACAAAGATAAGAAGCCTCATAGGCGAGAAAAATGAATTTACAGTGAGTTTTGATTCACGGGCGGGAAAAATGAATTTACGGCGAGTGTTGATGAAAATTGTCGTTTTTGGTAGAAAAGCAAAGGCTAACCCCTTTGGATTTTTGGTGAAATTTTGTTTTTTTCCGAAATGCATTAAAATTTAGGTATGACAATATAACACGTATCTGACAAAAATAAGAAGCTTCATGGGTGAGAAAAATGAATTTACGATGAATTTTGATGAAAATTGCCGTTTTTGAGAAAAAGCAAAGGCTAACCCCTTTGGATTTTTTGTGAAATTTTGATTTTTTCCAAAATGCTTCAAAATTTTGGTATGACAATATAACACGTATCTGACAAAGATAAGAAGCGCCACGGGCGAGAAAAATGAATTTACGACGAGTTTTGATGGAACTTGTCATTTTTGGTAAAAAAACAAAGGCTAACCCCTTTGGATTTTGTTCTAAAATTTTGATTTTTTTTTCCGAAATGCTACAAAGTTTAGGTATGACAAGATAACGCGTATCTGACAAAGATAAGAAGCCTCATGGGCGAGAAAAATGAATTTACAGTGAGTTTTGATTCACGTGCAGGAAAAATGAATTTACGACGAGTGTTGATGAAAATTGTCATTTTTGGTTGAAAAGCAAAGGCTAACCCCTTTGGATTTTTTGGTGAAATTTTGATTTTTTTTTCCGAAATGCTTCAAAATTTAGGTATGACAATATAACACGTATCTGACAAAAATAAGAAGCTTCATGGGTGAGAAAAATGAATTTACGATGAATTTTGATGAAAATTGCCGTTTTTGAGAAAAAGCAAAGGCTAATCCCTTTGGATTTTTTGTGAAATTTTGATTTTTTTTTCCGAAATGCTTAAAAATTTTGGTATGACAATATAACGCAAATCTACCAAAGATAAGAAGCTTCACAGGCGAGAAAAATGAATTTACGACAAGTTTTGATGGAACTTGTCATTTTTGGTAAAAAACAAAGAGTAACCCCTTTGGATTTTTTGTGAAATTTTGATTTTTTTCTGTAATGCTTCAAAATTTAGGTATGACAACATAACACGTATCTGACAAAGATATGAAGCTTCACGGGCGAGAAAAATGAATTTATGATGAGTTTTGAAAAATTGCCATTTTGGTAAAAAGCAAAGGCTAACCCCTTTGGATTTTGTTCTGAAATTTTGATTTTTTCTGAAATGCTTCAAAATTTAAGTATGACAAGATAACGCGTATCTGACAAAGATAAGAAGCCTCATAGGCGAGAAAAATGAATTTACAGTGAGTTTTGATTCACGGGCGGGAAAAATGAATTTACGGCGAGTGTTGATGAAAATTGTCGTTTTTGGTAGAAAAGCAAAGGCTAACCCCTTTGGATTTTTTGGTGAAACTTTGTTTTTTTCTGCAATGCTTCAAAATTTAGGTATGACAATACAACATGTATCTGACAAATATAAGACGTTTCATGGGCGAGAAAAATGAATTTACGATGAGTTTTGATGGAACTTGTCATTTTCGGTAAAAAGCAAAGGCTCCCTTTGGAATTTGTTCTGAAATTTTGATTTTTTTCTGAAATGCTTCAAAATTTTGGTATGACAAGATAACGCATATCTAACAAAGATAAGAAGCCTCATGGGCGAGAAAAATGAATTTACATTGAGTTTTCATTCACGGGCGAGAAAAATGAATTTACGGCGAGTGCTGATGAAAATTGTCGTTTTTGGTAGAAAAGCAAAGGCTAACCCCTTTGGATTTTTTTTGTGAAATTTTGATTTTTTTCAGAAATGCTTCAAAATTTAGGTATGACAATATAACACGTAACTGACAAAGATAAGAAGCTTCACGGGCGAGAAAAATGAATTTACGATGAATTTTAATGAAAATTGCCGTTTTTGAGAAAAACCAAAGGCTAACCCCTTTTGATTTTTTGTGAAATTTTTATTTTTTCCGAAATGATTAAAAATTTTGGTATGAAATATAACGCAAATCTGACAAAGATAAGAAGCTTTACAGGCGAGAAAAATGAATTTACGACGAGTTTTGATGGAACTTGTCGTTTTTGGTAAAAATACAAAGGCTAACCCCTTTGGATTTTTTGTGAAATTTTGATTTTTTTCCAAAATGCTTCAAAATTTAGCTATGACAACATAACACGTATCTGACAAAAATAAGAAGATTCATGGGCGAGAAAAATTAATTTACGACGAGTTTTGATGAAAATTGCCATTTTTGGTAAAAAGTAAAGGCTAACCCCTTTGGATTTTGTTCTGAAATTTTGATTTTTTTCTTAAATGCTTCAAAATTTAGGTATGACAAGATAACGCGTATCTGACAATGATAAGAAGCCTCATGGGCGAGAAAAATGAATTTACACTGAGTTTTGATTCACGTGCAGGAAAAATGAATTTACGACGAGTGTTGATGAAAATTGTCGTTTTTGGTTGAAAAGCAAAGGCTAACCCCTTTGGATTTTTTGGTGAAATTTTGTTTTTTTCTGAAATGCTTCAAAATTTAGGTATGACAATATAACACGTATATGACAAAAATAAGAAGCTTCATGGGTGAGAAAAAATTAATTTACGACGAGTTTTGATGAAAATTGCCATTTTTGGTAAAAAGCAAAGGCTAACCCCGTTGGATTTTGTTCTGAAATTTTGATTTTTTCTGAAATTCTACAAAATTTAGGTATGACAAGATAACGAGTATCTGACAAAAATAAGGAGCTTCATGGGTGAGAAAAATGAATTTACGATGAATTTTGATGAAAATTGTCGTTTTTTGAGAAAAAGCAAAGGCTAACCCCTTTGGATTTTTTGTGAAATTTTGATTTTTTCCAAAATGCTTCAAAATTTTGGTATGACAATATAACGCGTATCTGACAAAGATAAGAAGCGCCACGGGCAAGAAAAATGAATTTACGACGAGTTTTGATGGAACTTGTCATTTTGGTAAAAAAACAAAGACTAACCCCTTTGGATTTTGTTCTGAAATTTTGATTTTTTTTCTGAAATGCTTCAAAATTTAGGTATGACTAGATAATGCATATCTGACAAAGATAAGAAGCCTCATGGGCGAGAAAAATGAATTTACATTGAGTTTTGATTCACGGGCCAGAAAAATGAATTTACGGCGAGTGTTGATAAAAATTGTCGTTTTTGGTAGAAAAGCAAAGGCTAACCCCTTTGGATTTTTTGGTGAAATTTTTATTTTTTTTTCCGAAATGCATTAAAATTTAGGTATGACAATATAACACGTATCTGACAAAAATAAGAAGCTTCATGGGTGAGAAAAATGAATTTACGATGAATTTTGATGAAAATTGCGGTTTTTGAGAAAAAGCAAAGGCTAACCCCTTTGGATTTTTTGTGAAATTTTGATTTTTTCCAAAATGCTTCAAAATTTTGGTATGACAAGATAACGAGTATCTGACAAAAATAAGGAGCTTCATGGGTGAGAAAAATGAATTTACGATGAATTTTGATGAAAATTGTCGTTTTTTGAGAAAAAGCAAAGGCTAACCCCTTTGGATTTTTTGTGAAATTTTGATTTTTTCCAAAATGCTTCAAAATTTTGGTATGACAATATAACGCGTATCTGACAAAGATAAGAAGCGCCACGGGCAAGAAAAATGAATTTACGACGAGTTTTGATGGAACTTGTCATTTTGGTAAAAAAACAAAGACTAACCCCTTTGGATTTTGGTCTGAAATTTTGATTTTTTTTCTGAAATGCTTGAAAATTTAGGTATGACTAGATAATGCATATCTGACAAAGATAAGAAGCCTCATGGGCGAGAAAAATGAATTTACATTGAGTTTTGATTCACGGGCCAGAAAAATGAATTTACGGCGAGTGTTGATAAAAATTGTCATTTTTGGTAGAAAAGCAAAGGCTAACCCCTTTGGATTTTTTGGTGAAATTTTGATTTTTTTTCCGAAATGCATTAAAATTTAGGTATGACAATATAACACGTATCTGACAAAAATAAGAAGCTTCATGGGTGAGAAAAATGAATTTACGATGAATTTTGATGAAAATTGCGGTTTTTGAGAAAAAGCAAAGGCTAACCCCTTTGGATTTTTTGTGAAATTTTGATTTTTTCCAAAATGCTTCAAAATTTTGGTATGACAATATAACACGTATCTGACAAAGATAAGAAGCGCCACGGGCGAGAAAAATGAATTTACGACGAGTTTTGATGGAACTTGTCATTTTTGGTAAAAAAACAAAGGCTAACCCCTTTGGATTTTGTTCTAAAATTTTGATTTTTTTCCGAAATGCTTCAAAGTTTAGGTATGACAAGATAACGCGTATCTGACAAAGATAAGAAGCCTCATGGGCGAGAAAAATGAATTTACAGTGAGTTTTGATTCACGTGCAGGAAAAATGAATTTACGACGAGTGTTGATGAAAATTGTCGTTTTTGGTAGAAAAGCAAAGGCTAACCCCTTTGGATTTTTGGTGAAATTTTGTTTTTTTTCCGAAATGCATTAAAATTTAGGTATGACAATATAACACGTATCTGACAAAAATAAGAAGCTTCATGGGTGAGAAAAATGAATTTACGATGAATTTTGATGAAAATTGCCGTTTTTGAGAAAAAGCAAAGGCTAACCCCTTTGGATTTTTTGTGAAATTTTGATTTTTTCCAAAATGCTTCAAAATTTTGGTATGACAATATAACACGTATCTGACAAAGATAAGAAGCGCCACGGGCGAGAAAAATGAATTTACGACGAGTTTTGATGGAACTTGTCATTTTTGGTAAAAAAACAAAGGCTAACCCCTTTGGATTTTGTTCTAAAATTTTGATTTTTTTTCCGAAATGCTACAAAGTTTAGGTATGACAAGATAACGCGTATCTGACAAAGATAAGAAGCCTCATGGGCGAGAAAAATGAATTTACAGTGAATTTTGATTCACGTGCAGGAAAAATGAATTTACGACGAGTGTTGATGAAAATTGTCGTTTTTGGTTGAAAAGCAAAGGCTAACCCCTTTGGATTTTTTTGGTGAAATTTTGTTTTTTCTGAAATGCTTCAAAATTTAGGTATGACAATATAACACGTATCTGACAAATATAAGAAGCTTCATGGGCGAGAAAAATGAATTTACGATGAGTTTTGATGGAATTGTCATTTTTGGTAAAAGGCAAAGGCTAACCCCTTTGGATTTTGTTCTGAAATGCTTCAAAATTTAGGTATGACAAGATAACGCATATCTGACAAAGATAAGAAGCCTCATGGGCGAGAAAAAATGAATTTACGACGAGTTTTGATGGAACTTGTCATTTTTGGTAAAAAAACAAAGAGTAACCCCTTTGGATTTTTTGTGAAATTTTGATTTTTCTGTAATGCTTCAAAATTTAGATATTACAACATAACACGTATCAGACAAAGATATGAAGCTTCACGGGCGAGAAAAATGAATTTATGACGAGTTTTGAAAAATTGCCATTTTGGTAAAAAGCAAAGGCTAACCCCTTTGGATTTTCTTCTGAAATTTTGATTTTTTCTGAAATGCTTCAAATTTAAGTATGACAAGATAACACGTATCTGATAAAGATAAGAAGCCTCATAGGCGAGAAAAATGAATTTACAGTGAGTTTTGATTCACGGGCGGGAAAAATGAATTTACGGCGAGTGTTGATGAAAATTGTCGTTTTTGGTAGAAAAGCAAAGGCTAACCCCTTTGGATTTTTGGGTGAAATTTTGTTTTTTTCTGCAATGCTTCAAAATTTAGGTATGACAATATAACATGTATCTGACAAATATAAGACGGTTCATGGGCGAGAAAAATTAATTTACGATGAGTTTTAATGGAACTTATCATTTTTGGTAAAAAGCAAAGGCTCCCTTTGGATTTTGTTCTGAAATTTTGATTTTTTTCTGAAATGCTTCAAAATTTTGGTATGACAAGATAACGCATATCTAACAAAGATAAGAAGCCTCATGGGCGAGAAAAATGAATTTACATTGAGTTTTCATTCACGGGCGAGAAAAATGAATTTACGGCGAGTGTTGATGAAAATTGTCGTTTTTGGTAGAAAAGCAAAGGCTAACCCCTTTGGATTTTTTTTGTGAAATTTTGATTTTTTTCTGAAATGCTTCAAAATTTAGGTATGACAATATAACACGTAACTGACAAAGATAAGAAGCTTCACGGGCGAGAAAAATGAATTTACGATGAATTTTAATGAAAATTGCCGTTTTTGAGAAAAATCAAAGGCTAACCCCTTTGGATTTTTTGTGAAATTTTGATTTTTTTCCGAAATGCTTCAAAATTTAGGTATGACAATATAACACGTATCTGACAAATATAAGAAGCTTCATGGGCGAGAAAAATGAATTTACGATGAGTTTTGATGGAACTTGTCATTTTTGTTAAAAAGCAAAGGCTAACCCCTTTGGATTTTGTTCTGAAATTTTGATTTTTTCTGTAATGCTTCAAAATTTAGGTATGACAAGATAACGCATATCTGACAAGGATAAGAAGCCTCATGGGCGAGAAAAATGAATTTACATTGAGTTTTGATTCACTGGCGAGAAAAATGAATTTACGGCGAGTGTTGATGAAAATTGTCGTTTTTGGTACAAAAGCAAAGGCTAACCCCTTTGGATTTTTTGGTGAAATTTTGATTTTTTTCCGAAATGCTTCAAAATTTAGGTATGACAATATAACATGTAACTGACAAAGATAAGAAGCTTCACGGGCGAGAAAAATGAATTTACGACGAATTTTAATGAAAATTGCCATTTTTGAGAAAAAATCAAAGGCTAACCCCTTTGAATTTTTTGTGAAATTTTGATTTTTCTGAAATGCTAAAAAATTTTGGTATGACAATATAACGCAAATCTGACAAATATAAGAAGCTTCACAGGCGAGAAAAATGAATTTACGACGAGTTTTGATGGAACTTGTGTTTTTGGTAAAAAAAAAACAAAGGCTAACCCCTTTGGATTTTTTGTGAAATTTTGATTTTTTTTCCGAAATGCTTCAAAATTTAGGTATGACAACATAACACGTATCGGACAAAGATAAGAAGCTTCATGGGCGAGAAAAATTAATTTACGACGAGTTTTGATGAAAATTGCCATTTTTGGTAAAAAGCAAAGGCTAACCCCTTTGGATTTTGTTCTGAAATTTTGATTTTTTTCTGAAATGCTTCAAAATTTAGGTATGACAAGATTACGCGTATCTGACAAAGAAAAGAAGCCTCATGGGCGAAAAAAATGAATTTACAGTGAGTTTTGATTCACGGGCAAGAAAAATGAATTTACGGCGAGTGTTGATGAAAATTGTCATTTTTGGTAGAAAAGCAAAGGCTAACCCCTTTGGATTTTTTGGTGAAATTTTGTTTTTTTTTCTGAAATGCTTCAAAATTTAGGTATGACAGTATAACACGTATCTGACAAAAATAAGAAGCTTCATGGGTGAGAAAAATGAATTTATGATGAATTTTGATGAAAATTGCCGTTTTTTAGAAAAACCAAAGGCTAACCCCTTTGGATTTTTTGTGAAATTTTGATTTTTCAAAAATGCTTCAAAATTTTGGTATGATAATATAATGCGTATATGACAAAGATAAGAAGCGCCACGGGCGAGAAAAATGAATTTACGACGAGTTTTGATGGAACTTGTCATTTTTGGTAAAAAACAAAGACTAACCCCTTTGGATTTTGTTCTGAAATTTTGATTTTTTCTGAAATGCTTCAAAATTTAGGTATGACAAGATAACGCATATCTGACAAAGATAAGAAGCCTCATGGGCGAGAAAAATGAATTTACATTGAGTTTTGATTCACGGGCGTGAAAAATGAATTTACGGCGAGTGTTGATGAAAATTGTCGTTTTTGGTAGAAAAGCAAAGGCTAACCCCTTTGGATTTTTTTGTGAAATTTTGATTTTTTTTCCGAAATGCTTCAAAATTTAGGTATGACAATATAACACGTAACTGACAATGATAAGAAGCTTCACGGGCGAGAAAAATGAATTTACGATGAATTTTTATGAAAATTGCCGTTTTTGAGAAAAATCAAAGGCTAACCCCTTTGGATTTTTTGTGAAATTTTGATTTTTTCCGAAATGCTTAAAAATTTTGGTATGACAATATAACGCAAATTTGACAAAGATAAGAAGCTTCACAGGCCAGAAAAATGAATTTACGACGAGTTTTGATGGAACTTGTCGTTTTTGGTAAAAAACAAAGGCTAACCCCTTTGGATTTTTTGTAAAATTTTGATTTTTTTTTTCCGAAATGCTTCAAAATTTAGGTATGACAACATAACACGTATCTGACAAAGATAAGAACCTTCATGGGCGAGAAAAATTAATTTACGACAAGTTTTGATGAAAATTGCCATTTTTGGTAAAAAGCAAAGGCTAATCCCTTTGGATTTTGTTCTGAAATTTTGATTTTTTTTCTGAAATGCTTCAAAATTTAGGTATGACAAGATAACGTGTATCTGACAAAGATAAGAAGCCTCATGGGCGAGAAAAATGAATTTACAGTGAGTTTTGATTCACGGGCGAGAAAAATGAATTTATGGAGAGTGTTGATGAAAATTGTCATTTTTGGTAGAAAAGCAAAGACTAACCCCTTTGGATTTTTTGGTGAAATTTTGTTTTTTTCTGAAATGCTTCAAAATTTAGGCATGACAATATAACACGTATCTGACAAAAATAAGAAGCTTCATGGGTGAGAAAAATTAATTTACGACGAGTTTTGATGAAAATTGCCATTTTTGGTAAAAAGCAAAGGCTAACCCCTTTGGATTTTGTTCTGAAATTTTGATTTTTTCTGAAATTCTTCAAAATTTAGGTATGACAAGATAACGAGTATCTGACAAAAATAAGCAAAAGCTAACCCCTTTGGATTTTTTGTGAAATTTTGATTTTTTCCAAAATGCTTCAAAATTTTGGTATGACAATATAACGCGTATCTGACAAAGATAAGAAGCGCCACGGGCGAGAAAAATGAATTTACGACGAGTTTTGATGGAACTTGTCATTTTGGTAAAAAAACAAAGACTAACCCCTTTGGATTTTGTTCTGAAATTTTGATTTTTTTCTGAAATGCTTCAAAATTTAGGTATGACTAGATAACGCATATCTAACAAAGATAAGAAGCCTCATGGGCGAGAAAAATGAATTTACATTGAGTTTTGATTCACGGGCGAGAAAAATGAATTTACGGCGAGTGTTGATGAAAATTGTCGTTTTTGGTAGAAAAGCAAAGGCTAACCCCTTTGGATTTTTTGGTGAAATTTTGATTTTTTTTTTCCGAAATGCTTCATGGGCGAGAAAAATTAATTTACGATGAGTTTTGATGAAAATTGCCATTTTTGGTAAAAAGCAAAGGCTAACCCCTTTGGATTTTGTTCTCAAATTTTGATTTTTTCTAAAATGCTTCAAAATTTAGGTATGACAAGATAACGCGTATCTGACAAAGATAAGAAGCCTCATGGGCGAGAAAAATGAATTTACAGTGAGTTTTTATTCACGGGCGAGAAAAATGAATTTACGGCGAGTGTTGATGAAATTGTCGTTTTTGGTAGAAAAGCAAAGGCTAACCCCTTTGGATTTTTTTGTGAAATTTTGATTTTTTCTGAAATGCTTCAAAATTTAGGTATGACAATATAACACGTAACTGACAACAATAAGAAGCTTCATGGGCGAGAAAAATGAATTTACGATGAATTTTAATGAAAATTGCCGTTTTTGAGAAAAATCAAAGGCTAACCCCTTTGGATTTTTTGTGAAATTTTGATTTTTTCCGAAATGCTTAAAAATTTTGGTATGACAATATAACGAAAATTTGACAAAGATAAGAAGCTTCACAGGCCAGAAAAATGAATTTACGATGAGTTTTGATGGAACTTGTGTTTTTGGTAAAAAAACAAAGGCTAACCCCTTTGGATTTTTTGTGAAATTTTGATTTTTTTTCTGAAATGCTTCAAAATTTAGGTATGACAACATAACACGTATTTGACAAAGATAAGAAGCTTCATGGGCGAGAAAAATTAATTTACGACGAGTTTTGATGAAAATTTCCATTTTTGGTAAAAAGCAAAGGCTAACCCCTTTGGATTTTGTTCTGAAATTTTGATTTTTTTTTCTGAAATGCTTCAAAATTTAGGTATGACAAGATAACGCGTATCTGACAAAGATAAGAAGCCTCATGGGCGAGAAAAATGAATTTACAGTGAGTTTTGATTCACGGGCGAGAAAAATGAATTTACGGAGAGTGTTGATGAAAATTGTCATTTTTGGTAGAAAAGCAAAGACTAACCCCTTTGGATTTTTTGGTGAAATTTTGTTTTTTTCTGAAATGCTTCAAAATTTAGGTATGACAATATAACACGTATCTGACAAAAATAAGAAGCTTCATGGGTGAGAAAAATTAATTTACGACGAGTTTTGATGAAAATTGCCATTTTTGGTAAAAAGCAAAGGCTAACCCCTTTGGATTTTGTTCTGAAATTTTGATTTTTTCTGAAAATCTTCAAAATTTAGGTATGACAACATAACGAGTATCTGACAAAAATAAGGAGCTTCATGGGTGAGAAAAATGAATTTACGATGAATTTTGATGAAAATTGCCGTTTTTGAGAAAAAGCAAAGGCTAACCCCTTTGGATTTTTTGTGAAATTTTGATTTTTTCCAAAATGCTTCAAAATTTTGGTATGACAATATAACGCGTATCTGACAAAGATAAGAAGCGCCACGGGCGAGAAAAATGAATTTACGACGAGTTTTGATGGAACTTGTCATTTTGGTAAAAAAACAAAGACTAACCCCTTTGGATTTTGTTCTGAAATTTTGATTTTTTTCTGAAATGCTTCAAAATTTAGGTATGACTAGATAACGCATATCTGACAAAGATAAGAAGCCTCATGGGCGAGAAAAATGAATTTACATTGAGTTTTGATTCACGGGCGAGAAAAATGAATTTACGGCGAGTGTTGATGAAAATTGTCGTTTTTGGTAGAAAAGCAAAGGCTAACCCCTTTGGATTTTTTGGTGAAATTTTGATTTTTTTTCCGAAATGCTTCATGAGCGAGAAAAATTAATTTACGATGAGTTTTGATGAAAATTGCCATTTTTGGTAAAAAGCAAAGGCTAACCCCTTTAGATTTTGTTCTGAAATTTTGATTTTTTCTAAAATGCTTTAAAATTTAGGTATGACAAGATAACGCGTATCTGACAAAGATAAGAAGCCTCATGGGCGAGAAAAATGAATTTACAGTGAGTTTTGATTCACGGGCGAGGAAAATGAATTTACGGCGAGTGTTGATGAAATTGTCGTTTTTGGTAGAAAAGCAAAGGCTAACCCCTTTGGATTTTTTTGTGAAATTTTGATTTTTTTCTGAAATGCTTCAAAATTTAGGTATGACAATATAACACGTAACTGACAATGATAAGAAGCTTCATGGGCGAGAAAAATGAATTTACTATGAATTTTAATGAAAATTGCCGTTTTTGAGAAAAATCAAAGGCTAACCCCTTTGGATTTTTTTGTGAAATTTTGATTTTTTCCGAAATGCTTAAAAATTTTGGTATGACAATATAACGCAAATTTGACAAACATAAGAAGCTTCACAGGCCAGAAAAATGAATTTACGACGAGTTTTGATGGAACTTGTCGTTTTTGGTAAAAAAACAAAGGCTAACCCCTTTGGATTTTTTGTGAAATTTTGATTTTTTTCCGAAATGCTTCAAAATTTAGGTATGACAACATAACACGTATCTGACAAATATAAGAAGCTTCATGGGCGAGAAAAATGAATTTACGATGAGTTTTGATGGAACTTGTCATTTTTGTTAAAAAGCAAAGGCTAACCCCTTTGGATTTTGTTCTGAAATTTTGATTTTTTCTGTAATGCTTCAAAATTTAGGTATGACAAGATAACGCATATCTGACAAGGATAAGAAGCCTCATGGGCGAGAAAAATGAATTTACATTGAGTTTTGATTCACTGGCGAGAAAAATGAATTTACGGCGAGTGTTGATGAAAATTGTCGTTTTTGGTACAAAAGCAAAGGCTAACCCCTTTGGATTTTTTGGTGAAATTTTGATTTTTTTCCGAAATGCTTCAAAATTTAGGTATGACAATATAACACGTAACTGACAAAGATAAGAAGCTTCACGGGCGAGAAAAATGAATTTACGACGAATTTTAATGAAAATTGCCATTTTTGAGAAAAAATCAAAGGCTAACCCCTTTGAATTTTTTGTGAAATTTTGATTTTTCTGAAATGCTAAAAAATTTTGGTATGACAATATAACGCAAATCTGACAAATATAAGAAGCTTCACAGGCGAGAAAAATGAATTTACGACGAGTTTTGATGGAACTTGTGTTTTTGGTAAAAAAAAACAAAGGCTAACCCCTTTGGATTTTTTGTGAAATTTTGATTTTTTTTCCGAAATGCTTCAAAATTTAGGTATGACAACATAACACGTATCGGACAAAGATAAGAAGCTTCATGGGCGAGAAAAATTAATTTACGACGAGTTTTGATGAAAATTGCCATTTTTGGTAAAAAGCAAAGGCTAACCCCTTTGGATTTTGTTCTGAAATTTTGATTTTTTCTGAAATGCTTCAAAATTTAGGTATGACAAGATTACGCGTATCTGACAAAGAAAAGAAGCCTCATGGGCGAAAAAATGAATTTACAGTGAGTTTTGATTCACGGGCAAGAAAAATGAATTTACGGCGAGTGTTGATGAAAATTGTCATTTTTGGTAGAAAAGCAAAGGCTAACCCCTTTGGATTTTTTGGTGAAATTTTGTTTTTTTTTCTGAAATGCTTCAAAATTTAGGTATGACAGTATAACACGTATCTGACAAAAATAAGAAGCTTCATGGGTGAGAAAAATGAATTTATGATGAATTTTGATGAAAATTGCCGTTTTTTAGAAAAACCAAAGGCTAACCCCTTTGGATTTTTTGTGAAATTTTGATTTTTCAAAAATGCTTCAAAATTTTGGTATGATAATATAATGCGTATATGACAAAGATAAGAAGCGCCACGGGCGAGAAAAATGAATTTACGACGAGTTTTGATGGAACTTGTCATTTTTGGTAAAAAACAAAGACTAACCCCTTTGGATTTTGTTCTGAAATTTTGATTTTTTCTGAAATGCTTCAAAATTTAGGTATGACAAGATAACGCATATCTGACAAAGATAAGAAGCCTCATGGGCGAGAAAAATGAATTTACATTGAGTTTTGATTCACGGGCGAGAAAAATGAATTTACGGCGAGTGTTGATGAAAATTGTCGTTTTTGGTAGAAAAGCAAAGGCTAACCCCTTTGGATTTTTTTGTGAAATTTTGATTTTTTTTCCGAAATGCTTCAAAATTTAGGTATGACAATATAACACGTAACTGACAATGATAAGAAGCTTCACGGGCGAGAAAAATGAATTTACGATGAATTTTTATGAAAATTGCCGTTTTTGAGAAAAATCAAAGGCTAACCCCTTTGGATTTTTTGTGAAATTTTGATTTTTTCCGAAATGCTTAAAAATTTTGGTATGACAATATAACGCAAATTTGACAAAGATAAGAAGCTTCACAGGCCAGAAAAATGAATTTACGACGAGTTTTGATGGAACTTGTCGTTTTTGGTAAAAAACAAAGGCTAACCCCTTTGGATTTTTTGTAAAATTTTGATTTTTTTTTTTTCCGAAATGCTTCAAAATTTAGGTATGACAACATAACACGTATCTGACAAAGATAAGAACCTTCATGGGCGAGAAAAATTAATTTACGACAAGTTTTGATGAAAATTGCCATTTTTGGTAAAAAGCAAAGGCTAATCCCTTTGGATTTTGTTCTGAAATTTTGATTTTTTTTCTGAAATGCTTCAAAATTTAGGTATGACAAGATAACGTGTATCTGACAAAGATAAGAAGCCTCATGGGCGAGAAAAATGAATTTACAGTGAGTTTTGATTCACGGGCGAGAAAAATGAATTTATGGAGAGTGTTGATGAAAATTGTCATTTTTGGTAGAAAAGCAAAGACTAACCCCTTTGGATTTTTTGGTGAAATTTTGTTTTTTTCTGAAATGCTTCAAAATTTAGGCATGACAATATAACACGTATCTGACAAAAATAAGAAGCTTCATGGGTGAGAAAAATTAATTTACGACGAGTTTTGATGAAAATTGCCATTTTTGGTAAAAAGCAAAGGCTAACCCCTTTGGATTTTGTTCTGAAATTTTGATTTTTTCTGAAATTCTTCAAAATTTAGGTATGACAAGATAACGAGTATCTGACAAAAATAAGCAAAAGCTAAC